>LQNS02015106.1:1487319-1501351 GCA_001587735.2 Parhyale hawaiensis
TTGCGGTATTTCAGAGTGGCCGAACTTTTATTTAGCGTGAACACATATGTAACGATATATTTTTTGCACGAGAATGAAGTGTAGTGAACATTTTATTGTGTTTCTCGGGTGTGACAGCAAATTTTTGTACGCATAACAGATTTTACCACTAAAAATTGGTGGGCACTACGATATGAGGAATAGCAGGTGGCGTGTAGATTTTTGGGCGCTAGACAGTCAACCCAAGGAAAACCACAGCCAAAGAAGTGACTGTATTTTAGTGTAAGTACTACAGAACCAACTAATTTGCTCGAATTCCCACAGTTTTCCAATGTACATATATCCCGGGTTAGTACTCTTAGCTCAACAGAACAACGCTTGCGTGCTCCAATGCTGAGGTCATGAGTGCCATTTCTCGTCGCTTTGAACTTCCGTGGATTGATAAATTGTGATTGAACGCGGCCATCGCTTGTCCGTGCCTCTAATTCGAATTTGCTGAGTGCGCCTGGAGTGCTTGGCTCAAGAGAGAGTCTGATATATCAAAGAGCTCCTCTGTATTCCTTCAAAGGTAAATCCTGCCCTAACGCCGCCTGCCGCTTTGTTTATTTCGAGGGCACGGATTTCATTTCTCAGTAATAGAGAATGTCATACAGCGCGTCGATATTGCCCCGGCTCTTGTTGAAATTCGCTGCCTCTCCTTCCTGAACCATTCATTGTTTTACTTTCAATTTTAAATTAGTCCGCGAAATGCGGTGCTTCTGTGAAGATCGAATAAGTTTGGAATAATGAAACCATTTACTCGATTAAGTTCGTGAATGTAGCAATTTGAATAGAGATTACTGCCTTTGGAGGGCATATGCGATGGCCAATAGGGTTGTGTTAGTTAGGTTCGTCCATCCTATAGTACGGAGAGTCCTGCTCTCTTTGGTTACTTGCGCCTAAATTAGTCCATCGAAAGGTTATTTGTTCGGCGTCCTCGATGATTGTTTTTATTTTTCACACTCCTACTAATTGTTTGTCTCTCTTGTTTTACCTCGCACCTGTATGTGGCATGGTATGGGCCAGTGGCCGTGGGCCAAACACCATGGGCCAGGTCCATGTACCAGAAGCCGTGTGCCAGAAGCCGTGGGCCAGAAGCCGTGTGCCAGAGAGAAAAGACCAAAGGCCGCAGACATATTTTCTTCCATGCATTTTTATACCCTCATCATATATATATATATACGACCAGTTGGAAAACTAAAAAATACTATTTTGTACGGCATGGATAGTGTTTTAATCATCCCTAAATCTTAACCAAAGATTACTCATTGGTAAAGATAAAGGATGAAAAGGACAAACAATTTCTGTCTTATAAAAAACACTCATTGAGTAACAGAGGTTCTTGCCAGCTGTTTAGAAAGTTAAGACCAGGTCCCACAAAAGTTTAAATGTACAGCAACTCGTAGGTTTCACTTCTGTTAGACGTTGTCATTCACGGTGTAAAAAGTGCCACTCTGCCTGAAGCCAGTGCGATCTATGCGCCTTGGAACGTGATCAGATCGTTGAGTTACGTAAGCAGCGCTTATGACAGCATGCGATCGCTACTGAAGTTAAGTGCTGTAAAAGAGTGGCCTGCTGCTACCTGAAAGGTCCAGACGGTTGTGAAACAGCGAAGTCTACAGGTAGACAGTAAGAAAATGGTGCCAGTGTTGGGTATGAGAATTTGCAGGGCTGTCCGCCAAGATAGAGATAGATCTTCGAGAAAGATTAAGGCTCTCACTATTTACTAATTCCCAATTACAGTCTAATAACCTTTGAGTGACACCTGAGGCAAAAGGGTTTAAAAAATTAAAAACGTCTATGAGGGCCTCGTCTGCCACCACTTAAAAAAACAAAAACAAACAAAGTTTAAAATTTGCTAGGGCGCACGAACCGTAGGGCGCTGAGAAATGGCTGACAGTTTTGCTCACTGATGAGAAAAAGTTTACTTAGACGGTCCTGATCGACTCCAACGTTACTAGTACGACCAATAGTTGCCTCCTGATACGTTTTGTACACTGCACAGGGGCGGAGGTTTCGTCATGGTGCTGGGTGCCTATTCCTTCAGAGGCGCAGTGGCACTTCAGGTTGTACAGGGACGTCAAGCAACGGCTGGTTATGTTGACATGTTGCAAAGAGTATTCATTATGATGGAAGGCCTCGCCTGCGTGGTGATGAATGTTTCTGCCAACAGGATACTGCAGCAATCCACAATGCTTGCTTGATCAAGAATTTTTTTCAAGCGAATGATGTCCTTCTTCTCCGTCATCCAACATGTTCTCCAAACTTGAATCTGATAGAGAACGTTTGGGGATGGATGGTGAGGAACGTCTTCAGAAATAGACATCATTTTGACTCATCTTCGTAATGCAATCGTAACCGTTTGGAGTAATTTTCCCTTAGCCCTCTTAGAAGCAATCATTTCAGGCGTGCCGGAAAGAATTTTTGAGGTTATCAACAAGAATGGAGGCATGGCTCATCGTGAGTTCTTATTTTGTTCACTTCAGCTTCGCTGTAAAGAGTTTTTTTTTTTACTTCTTGAGGGACTGATCTTAACCCTTTAGTGCCTCAATAGGACATCACTTTTCGTAGGAATAACACTACATGTAATGTCATCATATGTGTACAGTAGGCACTAAAGGGTTAAATTTTTATTAGCTGGTACGTTAAATGTGGTATTCTAATTAACTTCATGAAATACAATTGATCTGCACGTTTTCTCCATCCTTTCTCTTTACCAATGAGTAAACTTTAGTTAGAAAAGGCTGAAAGTTTATCCATAAGAAATGTTTTTTTCCATTTTTTTAACTAATCATAAGCATATGATCAGGGATGTATGTGCGTGTGCATATGTATCAAAACAATACGGTATCGTAATGCCCGCTGCATACGATAGTCTTTTGTCCTGTGTTTTCATTTCACCGCGTTCGAATATTTCGTGCCGTTCCTTCAAACACGACTGCGTGTCTACCAAAAGTTTCGATAAAATGTATACCGTCGTTTTCTCTGGCTTAGCCCGTGTCACCAATTCACGTCCTTGTTTCTTTTCAAATTTTTAGCGAATGTCATCTGAGATAGCAGAGCTCTTTTTTTCTTATTTACACGGACACAGCAACGCATTCGACAGCGGTGAAGTGAAAACACAGGCCATAAGACTTTCGTCTGCAGCGGGCTTTACAGACACCACTCTATTTTTGTCGTAACCTAGTTTCCTCAAGCAACAAAGTAGGGGAAAAATCGCTCCTCATTGATTTTTTCAATAAGTTTGGGTGCAGCAGTTAGACCTTAGCAATTGAAGCGAAGTTATGAGACGAATAATTTTTTTTACTATGGTGAAAACTTATACATGCTGTGCATCTTTTCTACGGCTGAGACTGAAGAATTATTGTTGTTCAGCTTTTGTTGTTGTTTTCACAAAACTTTTTATCTCCTTAAATGCGGCAACTTCCTTAGCTGCTAACAATGGAAGACGGTTATGTTATTTAGAAGCAGGTGTAGTTCACAGCTCGCTCCGTATTTCAAAGGTGAAATGAAGTAGCCAGTAGCAATGTGTTTCCGACGACAAAATCATGATCGCGCGATGTAACAATGGAGGAAGTCAGGACGAGGGCTATTGTGAAGATCATCATTTCACTTGGCAAGCTTTCGATTTTATCCAAAACTAGAGCACTCTGAGAGCGCATACCCCCGCCAAGCGAGGCAACGGTATCAAAAAATTCAAATTGGCTCTAAAATCTTAGTTTTCTTAGCATAAAGTCCTAAACCTAATAATTTGTGTCTTTTGATAGTAATGACAGCTTATGCAATTTTCTTGAAGATCCGTTCATAACTTTGAGTTATACTGCTAACAAACGTTATGACAAACTTGAGACAAACATGCAAACGGATAAACCGTTCTGCACCAAAATTTAATCATTTATGTCTGTTAACATTACTAACAAGCCCTTTAAATTTCATAAAGATCCATACATTATTTTTTGAGTTATTGCGCTAACTAGCATAAAATTCAATATTGTGACAAACGAACGAACAAACGGATCATTACCAAAATTTGCTCATCTACTCTTTGTTGTATACCTAACGACTCATGTCAATTTCATAAAAATCCATCCATAACTTTTTGAGTTATGGCATGGAGGAAAATGAGGCAGACAAACAAACATATGGACATATCTTCACCGAAAGTTAATCATCTGTTCCTCCTAACATACCTAACAATCCCTGTATATTTCGTCCAAATCGGTTCATAACTTTTTGAGTTATCTCGGTGACAGACAGAGAGACAGACAAAGAGAAAGACAGACAAACGCGACGAAAACATAACCTCCTTGGCGGAGGTAATAATGTTCAGGCAACGAATTTAGGAACAAACGGAATTGTGATTTCAAAGCTACACAAGGTGTATCCATGATGCATCAAAATATGAAATTCCTCATTAAATGCAATATTTCAATCAAGTAGGTTCTAATTGAGAGGAACGCACCCTCTCTATTTATCTTACGGGAGCGTTGCGAATAAATTTTCCCTTGAACTGGCTGAGTGGCTTATCCAATCGGAGAGCGGCATTGCCTCACGCAGCCTACGTAGGAAGGAGTCCTGAGCTCAAATTTTTATAGCCATTAACCATCGACGAAATTCTGAGCGGATGGAAGTATGTAAAGGAAACTTGTATCCTCTATAGCATATGATGATGAAAGTAACAGGGTGAGCACTGGGATATAAATCTTTAGACACGATTGTCTTTGCAAAAATATTGAAGAACTGCCTATCTGTATGTTCCTTAATTATACCTTGTGCTGACCACTGCCCCTTCAGCCACTCCAAACTCCAGCTTCGATCACGTGACAAAGCCATGTGTTTACTCGCCCAGAGAGTGCTTGGGCTTGCTCCTCTTACTAGAAGGTCCTTGATTTCAAGAACAATAAACAAATCTACAGAGCTTGCTTGATCATTCAGATCGGGTTTAAATTTGTGAATAAAAATAGATTCTAAGATTCGCTAGTCAAAATCTGAGCATTGATCTAAAATTTTGAAATTCTCGTTTCTAATGGAATGATTATTATGGATCGAATTATTTCTGATTCTACTGTAGTCTGGACTTTGGGATGGTAATAGTGTTCTAAATGATATTCCTTTATGCTGATACATTCTCACCATCAGTTTCACCTATATAGTCGCGGCACACTGTCCGCATTGATATTTGAAGATAATTTTTTTCAAACTCAAAGACACATTGCCACCTTCTCTTGTTTCTTGCGTTATCTACAAATATCAATGCGGACAGTGTGCCGCGACCTATATAGGTGAAACCAAGAAACAACTGATGGTGAGAATGTGTCAGCATAAAGGAATATCGTTTAGAACACTATTACCATCCCTAAGTCCAAACTACAGTAGTATCAGGAGTCATTCGATCGATAATAATCATCTCATTAAAAACGAGAATTTCCAAATTTTAGATCAATGCTCAGATTTTGACCTGCAAATCTTAGAAACTACTTACATTCACAAATTTAAACCCGACCTGAATTATCAAGCGAGCTGTGCAGATTTGTTTATTGTTCATTGAAATATTGCATTTAATGAGGAATTTCATATTTTGATGTGTAGCTTGAAATTTACAATGTCGTTCATTCCTAATTTCGTTGCCTGTAGATAATTTTAGATAAAATCGAAAGCTTGCCAACTGAAATGATGTTCTTCATGATAGCCCTCGTTCTGACTTTCGTCGTGAAAACTCGCTGTCCAGCAGGAAAATCAATTGCTGAAGTAATTACCAAGCAAGGGAGAAGTGTCAGTATTATTTCTTGTAGTTTTTATACCCAGTTGGTCAAACAGTAAATTTAACCGTTGCGGCGGACTGATATTGCCTCCAGTAATAAAAAATCCTTGCAATGAGGTAATGAAGAATTTACTCTCAATTATGGTCATTTTCTTCAAAAAACCAGGGCTTTCGGTACATTCAATGTTATTATGATTAATATTATTTTTGTGCAGATTTTACTGTTTTATAATATTGATAATATGGCCCAACGAAAGAAAGATATTCGTTGTATTCAGGAATTGCAAAATAAATTAAATGCTTCCATGTAAAGTAGTAGTTTTATTTATTGAAAAAAAAAATGTTCGTACCGGACTTTTTCTATCTATTATTGAAGACACACCCCGTTTGGAGACCGAAAAATTCAAAGGAAGTAATAAGCAACGCCTAAACCCCAAAACGCTGCTGTGCATGGAGTACAACACCAAAAATTTCATTCAAAGCTGACTTGAACGCCGGCAGCCCCTTTGCTGGGCCAGGTCCTTGCGACAATAGATTTCCACATCTCCGCAGTTGGAGGATTAAACATTGGAACCATGAAATGGAAAATACGGGTGTAATACGAAAAATGTATGTTTTTTATGTGTCAGTAATTTTGATCGACTGTTGTACCCTTGAGTTTGGTTGTGGAAGGCAATTTACTATATATTTCTTTGTTTTATGACTTACAATATTTATATTCAACATGCTATTATTTTCCAGTAAGCATAATAAAGACGCTTCAGCTGTCATTGTAGTTTGCTATCATTGAATTTTTTTTATTATTTGGACCTTATTGACTTTTCCGCCGCATTTACGTTTCATGTCAGTAATAATTTTGTTTCTCTTGTATTTTGTTTCTATTATACTTATTGTGACCTCATCCATAATTTATAGTTCTATATTTGCTTTTATTTTAAGTTTATTTTTTCTACAAGGTATTGCTCTATCTCCGGAAAATATCACATTGGTAGTTCACAAATCCGATGTTTATTAGTTTTGTTTATTAGTATCTATAATAGTATTGTGCTTGTGACTGCAAGAATTTTCAGCCATAGCTGTTTTTTCGGTTCTTGAACAAATTTTCCGTCAGTTTTTAAGTGAAAAGATAAAATTCCTTTTTCTTGTAGCGAGTATGCCGATTTTCACTTCATAAAATGTTAACTTTTTCCGGGGTCTCGAGCCTATTCCAATATTACAATCTTTGTAGCCAGTATAGCCTACGGTACGAAGCGAGTGGTTTTAGATTGCTTTATTCTAGGACATTTTTGAAGTCAAAATGCTATGTTGAAAGAAATAAAATGACCACAAGAAAAGGGTTAACGAAACAAGAATAAATCATTGAAGAAATATGCAGAAACTGCTTAAGTTTATTGTATAGTTACCGCATTAAATAAGGAAAAAAATATTGGCTATTATTAGAATAGTCACGAGTCCCGCTATAGCACTGAAAACATCAGAAACATGGATCAAAATGAAATTATGAAAGGCTGAATTTTCTAAAGTTGATGAGAAACACAACTTTAGAAAGGCTGTAAACATGGAAGTGTGGATGAAGAGCAATGAAAGTACCAAGCTGTAAAGAGTTTATGTTTATTATGATTGTTACTGTTTCTATGTATTTATCAAGATAAAAGTGCGAATCCATTGCTGATATCAGAGTACAAAGTTAGGTTATACCAAGGGTATTTTAGAATAGACGGGTTACGCTGTACATGCGAGTCGGAACACGGGAACGTTTCGCGTTCATGGGGCAAATGGTTCCGTGAGTGTGACAACAATTTAAGGTGTTTACGTGTATCTATTCAAAATATGCGTTGTTGTGCATTAAAATCATGAACTTTTAAGTAAAAAAGTGAAAACATTAACCATGGAATTTCCACGGAACCTGCCATTTATCGATATTATTGGTAATAAAATTTTTGACGCAAGCTTTTCAAACGATGTTGTGGTGACTATGCTATGACATCAGCACGCTGGAACATACGTTTTGCTGGGTTTTTATGTATGAAACTGTGTGTCTACCAAAAGAGTCGAAATAATAATGATAATAATAATCAGCCCATAGGTGTTACAGGTAAGGTTTCCTCAAGGGGGGGGGGCAATTCGAACAACTACTGTGTGACCAAGACTGTGGGAAAATTAAAAAGAAAGTCCACAGCAATTTAAATATTAAGATTCATTTTTGTAGGCAATAAGATGTCGAAGCAAATATCATCTTATGTGTTTCCATACCTAAACACTAATACTTCAATACAATGTAAAGGAGGAAAGCATATTGAAAGCCTACATAACTCACAAAAAGACGTGCACAAACTACGGTATGTAGTATTACTACTTCAATTATTACTTTCCATAAGTGTAGATTTTTCATCTCTCCATAAAATTCCCCAATTTCTCACACCATTTGCCCGAACTTCAGCAGACACATGAACCCAGTTGGGCAGTTGCCTCCCTCCCTCCTACTTCAACCCTCCTCCTTTCCCCTTCTCATACGCCTATGTATCAGCCTAGTCAGTTGGCTTAGCAGCTGCCAGTTGTTTACGTTTCGGAGATCTCATTCAAATTTAAGCTTAACTGTGGGAATTGAGCACGCTATGAACTTTTCAGCTGTTTGATCGACACAGCTGCGCATTTCGCTGAGAGAGGGTGTTCAAAAGACTGTCGTGTAAAGCCGCCAATGAAAAAAAAAACAACGGAATAGTTCACAGGCGGGTGTTTCAGCCCAAAAAATGCCTTGTATGTTGGAAGAAATTGAAACAAAAACATTTTCAGTTCATGGTTACTTCATTAGAACATCTGAATTTGTAGATGAGAAACATGGAAACTGTCACTTTAATTAGTGATATCATTATAATATGAAAGATCCCAAAACTTTTTTGTTTTCAATAACATGCAACGTTCATAAGAGTTTCAAAACAGGGAAATAACCCTTGGGGTAAGCGACTCAACAGCACATGATTGCTGCTGTCGCTAATAATGTCCTTGCCCTAGGTTTTCAGTTCATGAAAATTTTACTTCTGGCAGAGGAAATACTAGAACATTTACATATTTCTGTCAATAATCACGCTGACGCCATCATTTTACACCAGAAGTAAATTACATAGTAAGAGAAAAACTAAAATGCTATTGTTCAAGTCAGTAACAACTTTCATGCCATGTTTCAGTGTAAAGTAAGTTTTACTTTCGGCAAGAGAAAACACTGAAGTTTCCTCATTTTAGTCACGCACGGAATTACGAGAATATTGTCATATTCAAGATGAGAAATACTAAAACGTTCCGTCTCTCTCCCTCACTCTCTGAATTTCGTGTCCATTATGACTGCAAAGTTTCACAGTTTTCCATTCACATTCCCTGTGTTAGGTTAATTTTAAAACCGCCTGTCCTCACATTCGCATGGCTTTAACTGAGTTAGCTCCACTAATGGAAGTTACGATCGCAAGGTCCTCAGATGTCACCTAAACGGATAAGGCCGACAGGACTTGCTCTGAAAAACTGAAATTCATGAAGTGGCCTTCGATCTCGATACTGGATATGAGCTCAACTTTTGGTAGCTTTCTCTTATTGTTTTTTAATTGTAGTCGGGAATCATATAATAAAGAGTGTTAAATTCCTTTCATGTTATAAGATACTAAAAGTTTTATCAACCTATTGTTGTGACCAAACTGTAGCATAAAGTCATAAATTTACTTAGCAAAGCAATTTTCTGAATTTATCTGAATCTATTTTTCATGCGACTTGCTATTAGTTATTAATAATATTTGTTGATGGTAACTGTGAAATAGAGATCACGAAAATTACTGAGTACTTATAACAATATATTCGTGAACCATTTGTAGGAAATTCTTTTGATGCTCTGTAATTGTAGTGGTAATTGTACAATTAGGATCGTTGAATTTACCCTGCATGATAATGTTTACATTTCAAATGCGCAACGTGTTGTGCGACTCTGTTATTGTTTTGAAATTGTAGTAAGAACTGTTCAGTAAAGAATACTAAATTCACTTTCGTTACGAAATGTGTGAAAAAATTGGATGGGTATCTCAAATTATCTATCTTGGCCTATTGCTGGAGGAAAAACAGAGCTTCATGACCCGTATTGAAGAAGTGGAGCGTAATTGGCATCCAATTACGTAAGTCATGATTCGTTGCAAATAATTTATTACTCATTAACTCATTCAGTGTTTGTCCAAAATGATATTATCTGGGCCGAACAATTTGTTGATAGATTCATAAACTAGAAATAATAGCTACCGTACAGCATCGTTACAGACGAGGTCTTGTGTTAAGCGCAATAAAAGTAAAGAACCTCTCATGAATTGTACAGTATTACATTTGATGAATTGTAATGATATACTATAATTAAAGTACTATTCTTTACTAACGATACAATCTCAAGATGTCTGCAATTTTTGTTCATCTGTTTCTATTTCTACCTAATAATCATCCTGAAAGCTGTCCTAGTGTTATACAAGTAGTAGAGTTTACATATTCTTCCAAAAAACAATGCAAGAAATGATACGCTCTTTTTTCAATCTTCCTAATGTGCGTGTCGATGTAGAGCAATGGTCTACGATTTTTCAAACCACATCGCCTTTCAATTGAATTCCATCGTATATACTGGATCCCCTATCTGACTGCGTAACAAATAATGATTTTTTAATTTGATTTGCCCAAAAAGTTAGTGGCTATGCAGATTAATCTTTGTCGAAGATTGTGCTCTATGATAATGTCAGAATGTCTATTGCAGTATACCTATAGGTATCTCTGTGTAAGAAACCTATCAAGGTAACTCCAATGGATCTCTCATTCTACAACTTTCTGTTAAAGTGTTCTGTAGTTTCATATCCATGGTAATTACCTCCGCCAAGGAGGTTATGTTTTCGTCTGTCTGTTCGTCTGTCTTGTTGTCTGTCACCAAGATAACTCAAAATGTTATGAACCGATTGGACGAAATTCACAGGGATTGTTAGGTATGTTAGGAGGAACAGATGATTAACTTTTGGTGAAGATATGTCCATCCGTTTGTTTGTTTGTTTGTCTGCCTCATATTGCTCAATGCCATAACTCAAAAAGTTACGAATGGATTTTTCTGAAATTAACGTGAGTTGTTAGGTATATAACAAAGAGTAAATGACCAAATTTTGGTATTAATCCGTTCGTTCGTTTGTCACTGTTTTTAATTTTGTGCTTGTTAGCACAATAACTCAAAAAACAATGAATAGATCTTCATAAAATTGATTGGGCTTGTTAGTAATGTTAAAAGACATAAATGATGGAATTTTGGTTTAGATCGGTTTGTTCGTTTGTTTGTTTGACTCATGTTTGTCGTAACGTTTGTTAGCAGTATAACTCAAAAAGTTATGAACGGATCTTCACGAAAATTGCTCTAGCTGTTATTACTATCAGAAGACACAAATGATTAAATTTTGGAGTTTATACAAAGAAAATTATAGTTTCAGAGTCAATTTGAATTTTTTGCTACCGGTGCCTCGCTTGGCGGAGGTATGCGCTCTCAGAGTGCTCTAGTATTGAAATAAAAGCTACTGCGTTGTTTGCTGTTTATAACAACATGGAGACCCTAAGGCTGTTTTCCGATCACGAGAAGAGCTCTGACTTGAAATATTAGTATCGTTTTATAAATCCTTTTCAATACCCTCGGCGATAATTCTGAAACACTGCGTATAATTTAAAAAAATAGAGTAACTACTTGCTGTCCCATATGCAAGATGAAATCTAGACGATCTTACCGTAGATGAGCTGAATTTTGCTGTGGCTATGCAACAATTTGGTGGTCTTTCGTCACTGAACTTGGTATGGTAAACGTTTCCGTAGAGGCTTAGGATGCCCTTAGGTTAGGTTCGCGCATCTCATGTTGAAATGGGTATATAGAGGAGGGGGGGGGGGTTTCACCCCTCCCCCCAACTTGGGGGACTACGCGGAGATTCTTTCTCTATATCGCAGTCTACCTACGGGCAATCATGAACGAACTCAGTTTTTCGGCGTAATATTTTGCTGGCTGTCGATGTCATAGTTTACTGTTCCAGTTTCTTTGCTATAGTCAACGCTAACATGAATCCCTTAACTGTCTCATCGTTTGTTCGCATGACCGTTATCAAACCAAACTTCAGGTGCAGCGTCTTCATTGCCATCGTTTTGAGCTTGCTGAGTTAGTCAAATGCAACGTTCCAATTCGCGTTAATTCTATATATGAGAACGGCAATATTTAGCTAGGATAGATCTTTACTGGGAGTAAAACGACGTCTAGTCCCTGCGGTGTTATTGCTTCAGAAAAAAGTTTTTTTAATGCCGAACGTATGTAGTATACGGGCTAGCTGATATTCAGGCATGATATGCATGCTTATAGGTTAGGCACATGTCTAGTTGAACCAAACGTATACTAACCTAGCCTAATCTATTCTTAATTGACCTAAAATAGGTAACGTAATCTATTTATAACCAAACTAACCTCTTCACCACCTAACCAAACACATATTCTCAGGTAGCCACATACTGTAATCGCACACCGAAACGTGGTCTTAAGTAGCGAATCGAACTCTCAGAATTATAGTTTCGGACGAGTGTGCGCCCTTTACACATATTAAGCCTAATACAATTGTGTATATTGACACTTGGGCTTAGGTTTCAAGTTTCAAATGTTGCTCGTTTCGTATACCTAGCTGTAGAGACTGTTTTTGAAAGCTTCCGGTAATAGGTTATTCTTGATCTGTACTAATACAAAATTTCTGTTCCTCCCACAGTAACATTTTAGCCTCCCGATAAAGGGTCAATTCTCTCTCAGTGCCAACACCAATTTTTTCTTCCTCACATAGTTTTAGCCCTCCGATAAAGGATAGATTCTTCGTCAGTGCTAATAAGAACTCTTCTCTGCCTCCCCCAGTGTGCCCGAGCACGGTTGTGAACGGCCTGAACGCGGCCGAGGCGCTGCACCTACTCGCCAGATGCAACAGGATCCGAGGGCACCTGAAGCTCACCAATTTTGCCTTGGTGAGCCACCGCTTCCCTCGCTCGATGAGACGGGGTGAATTGCTCGGAAAATTCGTTCCAACTCAAGAGTGATGAATGGGAGTTTGCTTGCAGATTGGCAGTGCTGACTGCCGAACATACGGGTGATCGTTTGACTTGAGGACGCGCTGAATGTAACTGCCTTTGATTAAAATGATGAGACTATTCTGCCAGTTGATTGTCTTGAAATACTCTCTTCAGTGTTGTGTCTGACTTGAGTGTGCACGCGAAGTGATGTCTGTGCTACAGATATGCGCTGCATACATCATCGCAAGTGCTTTGAAAGTGTTGCAATTTGTTGGGTACTGATGACTATATTTGTTTCGGCCATCGAGTATGCAATGGATATAGGTACAAGAGTTAAGACTTTAGCAATTCAGTTTCATAATTTTGATTACTGAGTATTCTATGGATTTATCGAGAAACTCAAGCTAAAGTAATCAAGGCAAATAACTTTTGGTTACCGAGGTTTCTGTACAAAAATGGCAGAGGCTCAAAGTATTATATTTAAGGCGCTGTGGGTAGTGCGTCTTAAACTAAGAATATAATGATGATAATTAGGGTCTGTTTTTGGTGGCTGAGTATTTTGAGAACATATTGACTCTAGGTACATAATTACGAGTATCTATATATTATTATGGCCCCGGCGTACTTACCTGGCCGGTTATGTAAATATGTTCGTTGAGTTATCCATTTTGTGTCCCGCTTAAAAAAAAATTCATTGATCATACCAATAACCAGTGCAACCGTATATCTTGGGCACACCTCAAGCACGAGATATTTATTGAAGACACTATCAAATTCCAATAGTAGACTTTATATATGCGGTATATTTTGGTGGCATTGAAAGGAGGATGGCAATTTCCTACCGACATGGAGGATGGCAATTTCCTACCGACATGGAACTGGTCGAGCTCGTTTTATATTTAAAAAATTAGATTGAAACTCGAGCAGGCAGGAAGTACAATGTATTCTCTAAAGCATAATCACCACTATGAGAACAAAAAAAAAAAAAAAAAAGGGGATCGGCCGATATATATTTCTGCTGCCCGCTGAAGAGAAAGTAAGCATAAATGTGCGACGGTGCGGGTTCTCTACCGTTTGTCTGCGATGACTACATGTCCAGGGGTCCCGATTAGTGTCTGCCTCATTGTTGTCATATCATGTGTTGTTTTGCTGCCAACTGTGGGCTTCCGCGAGAGTTCTATA
>LQNS02015106.1:1520751-1533749 GCA_001587735.2 Parhyale hawaiensis
CAAAATTGCCAATGAAACGCAGGTGATCGAATAAACGGATAGGACAGTGATTGTTTGGTGTACAAACTTACCGTGCTAACCGATGGGCACAGCTTAGTGTTGGCTTGTTTTGCGAATGGCTTCGATTATGGTTTGATTATTGCACGGTGGCCATAATGTCGCTTATAGACGGCCTAAAAGAAGAGTTGGATGGTCATCACCTACCATCACGATGGCGCTTTTGGTTGTATCAATAGCTGTTATGTGTTGGTTATTTTCACCAGGATTATCGCCTGAAAAGCGGCGATAGGTTCGCTGCTACGGTGTCTATCATGGCTGCAATGGCTGTTTGTCAGGGGCCTTCGAACGAGTGCTGTCAAGGTGAAAAAAAACAGCCCGACTTGACGCACGCGATGTTACTGCTGGGCGTACAGCGGAGATCGTTGCGTCTGACCGTAGCCGTTACAGTGAGATCAGTTTGCGTAGTTTGGTAGATGCCCTGTGCCCTTGTCGCTTACAAAGAGTATTAACTCCTTAGGACTTAGGTATTCTACATGCATTCGTGGATGCCACAAATAGTGTTATTCCTGTTGAAAGTAATACATAGGTATTTAATTCAGGCACGATAAGTGATTGCTTAGATAGGAAGAAATTGAAGCCTCGCATTAATAGTTTCATATCCTGGAAGGGCCTGAGGCACAGGTTGGATGGACTTATGGAAGTTGCGTGTTAGTTTTCAACCCAAAATCACCCGCTGTCTTCGACGGAGATAACTTTAAATTGTGTCATTCATGTGAAATGCCGAGATTTACTTTGGGCAGTGATAGCCTTACCCTTTACTGTCTGACTTAATCTTGCCTCTCTTATGGGAATAAGACTATTATGTTCGCATCATATACTATGTAGTAATGCCCATCGCGTATCTGTGTATTTATTTATACCTATTTATATTTAAAAATGAATTGATTTGCACGTACCATATGTATAATTATATTATCAGTATATTCTCTTATCTTGTACTCTTACCCCATAATATTCAGCCTATCCCTGCCACAATATATTTGGGCATCTCGCACCCAAGGTTCCTGAGTGCCTTATCCGCAGGAGATATTGCAGCTTGCCGCTATTCCTGCTGATGAGGTTATTTTTTGGAAAATTAGGTAGGTTCGCTACTTTCCTCTTTCTATTCCGTGAGGTGGGCTGTCGATCGAGATAGCCGACCTGGTACGCGGGACATCTCTAGTATCTCTCGTGTGGAAGGCCACAAAGCGAGCCGTCCACTTCACCACCCTCTCGGTGGTGAAGTGACAACGGTTCGGCATCGCATCAACGGAGGCCCGGGTTCGATTCCCCGGACGGCACGCTACGGATTTTACCCTGCGTGGAGCACTCCAGCACCGAGAGGCCAGGTGGTGCACGATGAGGGATCCTAAATTGACTCTCACCACGGACTGCTTCTCCTGCTCTTCACACTACTGGATCTTCAAAATTCTAAAATTAGGGCAAAAAGAAAACCTCGATAGGTGTATCCATTGTACCCTGTATACGAGATAATAAATGATATTTGTTTTTTTACCATTCTGTGCGCCTTTTTCCCGCCAGTAGTAGCGCACTGAGCCAAATTGAATTCTTCCGGCAGGAATGCCGAGATAAAATATTCCTATAGATGACATAATATTAAAAAAAAATGAAATTCGCTGTTGAATCGCTTGAGTTGCGGCTACGGTGGTAAAACTGAAATCTAACTAACATAATCAACAGACAGAAACTAAGACCCTTACGAGTTCAGTTTGCTAACATTAATATCTCCATTGATGTGTATTGTTGCTCAGTAGAAATATTACAGAATTCACCGTCGTATTTCCGCTCGCCAAATTGAGGTCCTCCATGCATGTAATACAATATTTACTGTACCACATTCTTAGCTCATTTTAGCGCATTCGATGTTGTATCTGCTGTTGTCACCGCTGCCCAATCGTCATTTTGTTTATTTGCGGTGGCAGTTCTTCCTTTGACCAGCACCTGTACCTGTTGCTCCTTCGTCGTGCGGTATTTCCCTATCATCAGGTGAAATTCTGGTTATAAGGGCTGACTCTCCACGTCCAAGATAATATGGTTTCGGTAAACTTGGAAATTTGACCTTCAGTTTCGAGATGGTGGTTGGCTGAGTTTTGTACAGGACAGGAAGAAGTTGTTTGATTAAAGTGGCAGTATGAGGTATAAATTTAATACGTTTACGGTAGAATCAGAAGCAGGTTAAAATATGCCCCGTAATAAAACACTTCTATCACAGTTTCTTCGCAGTTATGTCGATGGCAGCGTGAACCAACAATACATGATAAACCATGCGGTGAAGTTAGTTTTCAGCCGTCATATATGTTACGCTTATAGCTAGTGATGCTGGGCACTTGTTAATTCAAGATCTAAGTGCATCCTTCAATTTGCATTTCGACCAAAACATTTACTGACATAGCGCACGTATGTGAACAAACAATGCACAAGTGTCTCATTAATATAAATACTGATTAATATTATCAAGAGCTGTGGTAAAGATATTATACTTCCTTCCGTTATTAACTTTTTCCAACGTCCAGCGAAGTTAGACGTTTTTAACTTCGACAGGGAACGTTTCTAAGGTAGCACTGATTATTTTCATCGCCTAGCTTTTATCAGGTTAACAAATTATCTTCCTCT
The DNA here is from genome assembly GCA_001587735.2 of Parhyale hawaiensis. Taxonomy (NCBI): domain Eukaryota; kingdom Metazoa; phylum Arthropoda; class Malacostraca; order Amphipoda; family Hyalidae; genus Parhyale; species Parhyale hawaiensis. Next base: position 1,523,425 of record LQNS02015106.1, read on the forward strand.
GTACATATTCTGTACTCTCTCCAGTCATTTTACGTATTTAAACCAAACTTCTAACCAATTACACCGCTGCTCAACACAACCTTCTGTGACACCAACCTGACAAGCATTGAGCTCCTGGCACACACAACACTGTTGTCTAAACATCCTCGCTTTTACTTTGCTAGAGCACACTATTCTTACGGCTTCTATATAACCAATCGCTTAGAGACCGGTCCTGCTGTAACGTTGCTAAGTGTATCTTACCGTTGAAAGCTATGGCTAAGGTTTTCCATCGGCATCCTTTCAGTATTCGTGCGTGCCTTTGGTCCTAATTTGAAGATGAATAGCAGTCATCATAGCTGCAACTAGTCTTGAAGATAAGCGTTTCCAACTCTTATTTCTATACAAATATGGTTATTTTTGCCCATAAAATCACAGTGATCTATCCAAATAAAGGACCCTGTACTTTTGCTTGCTTAAATAATAAAAGGGAACTGTGATTACCCTTTACTTTCCTGCCCGAGGCGTAGACAGGAACAGAAGAATATCTGTAGAGGTGTTTCTGAACTAGATTTCAATTTTTTCGAATCAGTGCACTATTTCAAATATTCAGGTGCAGCTTCATTAAATATAATCTTAGATTGAAGACAATTTAAAGAAAAGTGAAATGAAATGTTATCATAATTATAGAGAGGGAGCCCCGTGTATTATAGGTACTTAGCCAAGATTCTTAGAAGCATGTGTAACTCATTCTACTGCACTTACGTTATTTTCATTGGCTGCAGTTTGCTATTGAACACCCATACTTTATTTTCCATGTTTTCTCACAAGGACCATATGCCTCAGCGAGGGCTGGAAGCTAGTCTTCATGTCCATGCTGGAAATGTGTCCATTTAGCCGTCCAATGGCAAATGGCTGCACTAATTTGATGTAAGGCGCCTTCAACGCTTCAAGTGTCAATTGAAAAATCGGTCCAGGCACTTCGAAACTGTTCGATAAATTGCATCTTAGGAATCATAGAGTCTATTCGGTGCTCAGTTTATGCACATCTAACTTTGTTTGATCGCCAGTCGAGTTTCCGTCTAGTCCCATACAGAGGTGGATGAAAAACGTTTTCAGATAAATAAATGTATCAATAAATGCGTAAATAAATAGTCAATGGGCCTGTTTGTATGATTTTCATTGGTTAAAAGTCGCAATCAGCAAATATTGGTTGTACACTCCACTCAATTTAACTAACCCTACATGTACTACGATACTACAGTTCTAATAATTTCAGCTTCAACAGCGATCAGCAACTTCCGGCCGTTCGATACGTACTCGATACTCTAGCCAGACATAGTGTCAATTGAGAAATTTCATCATGAATTTTTCGCTGTCACGGTTGACGACCAAGTACACTGGTAAAATTATAATTTCCACGGACGGTAGTGTGATATAATTGATTATTTTCAGCAGGTAGTGCCTTCAAATTACATGCCCCGGTCAATTTCTCCCCTACTTCGACCGATGATATAAGGCATTATAATTATACTATCAGGCTGCTGATCCTGAGCATTATCGCCGCTGCTCTGTACTCGAGCCGCCGCCCATAAATCTCTCGCTGAGGATGAAGTTGTTCTGAGTATTTTACTGGGCCATAAAAACTGTTAACGGCTTTTTTATGGTCGATGCGTAGCGAAGCTGATCGAGGGCCCCAACTGGACCGCCATCTTTTGGATGAGCAATTGGTTTCCTATTTAAACGGCCGCTGTAATGATACGAGCGTGTGGGGAATGATGGCCTTCTGTTTCGGTAGTCTCGTATTGGGTTACGCGTTGGTATTATTAAATGGATGGAGGAGTAACGATACGAGCGCCTGGGGAATGTCGGCGTCCTTTTTTGGCACTGATATAAATGGGTGTAGTGATGATACTGCACGACTGTGGGGAATGCCGACCTTCTGTTCTAGTGATTAGGTCTTGGATTACTCGTTCGTATTGAAAAAATGGATGTAGAAATGTGATTATCCTCTCAGCCTAGCATCTCACATCAACCTGGAGCGCAACATATACTTTCCAGGGACAAGTTCCATCATTGATAAATTACTTAGCGATCGGGCGTTTGCTTGTCAGCCAATCAGAGCGGCTGCTCAAGCCACAACAGCCTCGCTTCAGTGCGCTCAAAAGGATCGGTCCTTCGCTGGTGCGGGCAAGGAGATGCGGGGCGCACAGGCGTCAAACTCGCCTCGCACTATGTACATTTGCGGCGATTCTGTGTAGGGGCATCGATCTGCTTGCTCGCGGCGTTCAAGTTCGTGTGCTGCTCGCTGCTGTGCTGCTACATGTCCTTTCTGTTTTCAATCATGACGCGCCGTAGCCTTGCCAAGGGAGACTTAAAACAACGTATTCACTAACTCACTCACACGAGATGCACTTGAAATTCAAAAGCTTAAAATCAATCAAAGCTAGTAGCTTTGGGCGTATTAGCAGTAGGGACCGACCGGGGCCCCGGCAAACGCCGGCCTTTTTCCCCCCCCCCCCCCGCCCCGGCTTATCAAAATTGGCTTGTGCCGGCTGCGCTATCGTCGTTCACGACACTTTGTGTGCGTGTTCGTGTACGCAGATCGTGTGCGTGTGAGCGGCGTTCAAGTTTGCGCGCCGCTCGCTATATCGCTGATTAAGTTAGGTTAGGTTAGCTTAGCTTAGGTGGTGTCTATTTTAGAGGTGGGGCGCGCAGGAAAACTTACGCGAACGTAAAGTGGTCGTGAACGACGATATTGCACCACGGCTCCGACCCCGCACTATCGTCGTTCACGACGATTTTACGTTCATGTAAGCTTTCCAGCGCGCCACCACTAAAATAAACACTACCTACGCTAACCTAACCTAGCCTAACCTACCCTTACCTATCCTAACCTAACTTTCTAACTTAACCTAACCTAACCTCTTTACCAAACTTTCTAATCTAACCTATCCTTACCTAACCTAACTCAACTTAACCCAACCTAACCCAACTTAACCCAACCTAACCCATTCTAACGTTACCTAACGTTACGTCACGCTACCTCACGCTACCTAACGTTACCTAACCTAACCTTACCTAACCTAACCTAACTTAATCAGCGATAGACCGAGCTGTGCGGCGCACCAACTTGAACGCCGCTCACACGCACACGATCTGCGTACAGAAACACGCACACCAAACATCGCGAATGACGATAGCGCGCCCCGGTTTATCGATACCGACCCAGGCTTTTCAAACGGTGAAAACCGGGGGTTTGGCCTGTTTTTTTTTGGGGGGGGGGGCGGCGGAGAACACCTAGCAAGCAATGAAAGAAGTTCTCTAGGGAAGCTAATTTTTTTTCGTGTAAGTTGTTCCATTGTGAGTGATGATTGCGTATTGACCAATATCATATCTGTATACTGTTTAAAACTACTGTCAGTACAAGAAACTCCCGGCCCCGGCTATTCGGTTTTGGTTGCCCCGGCCCCGATTACTTTATTTTTCGTCACCCCGGCCCTGGTTATTTTATTCTGGTTCGCGGCCGCGGCACGGTAACTTGATTTTTGGTCGCCTCGGCCTCGCTCTTTCCAAAATCTTCGCCATGGTCGGTCTTTAATTAGCGGTATCCCATTTGGAGAATATAACATTAGCAATGCACTCAAAAGTAGATATAGCAACGTATTAATATCTAATCCCGTCCAATATACTAATATAAAAGCAGCCCTCACTTTTTCAATAACAAAAGGTTTCTAGTCGGTCTTCATGCTGCTTTACGCTTTACCCACGCTGTGCAGTCTTCCACTGCAGTTGAAAAACTATCTCTTTTCATTACAGCTGTTGTCCAACGCTTTATAAAAACGTTTTTTATTCTTCTCGGAGCCAAGCAAGATAACAAGAGTTCATCAAAAGCTTCGAGACAATTAGATTCCATCTGACGTAATTGGATTTGTTCTCACTTCGTATTGTATACTGATTAACTTGTGCTGTCTTCGTGCTGTGCTCGAGCGCTTCTCGGTTGCTTGTGATACTACGTGTTATCAGCATTGGAACAAGTTAGCTGTTTATTATGTTACTGTTTCTTACAAGCAAGGCCGTTTTTTGTACCTGTTGACCTCTCCGACACGATTACTTTTCCATTGGGAATGATATAAGTAATTGAAACAAAAGGAATGAACGGAAAATGTTTATTTTCACTGAAAAACTCACATGAGATTAAACTGTACGAGTTGTAAGTAATACGGCTGCTCAAACTTTATATTTAATTTTGAATGTCTCTGAATTAGGTTGATGTTCTCCAGAGAGAATTGTATTCGGGTTGAAGAGGGTTAACCTTAACTCTGACGTTCAATCAAGTATCAATTTTCGTACTGGTAACATTGTATGGAACATAACCAAATGGTCCCAGTAAGCATTAACGATTTAACCCGTCAATGATGAACTGAAACTTCCATTTTCCATAAAACAACGCTGTTTCAAGATCTTCCCTAAAAGACGCTGCGCTATGCTGGGTTGAACGTTACTTCTTAATTAATGCGCAAATCCACCTGAAAAAGTGGCTGCAGTGCAGGTTTACCACTAGCTATTGTATCCCAAGTGTTGAAAATTATCTTTCCCTACATCTTCATTTTACAGTTTTATTGATATCGAATTTAAAGAAGCCCGCATTTCGTCAGAGAAGAAGAAAAGATTGAATTCATATCGCTCATATGCAAGAACAACGTCCTAACTCAGAAGATGCAATTTTATAGGACAGAGGATTTTGATATTATACAGCCATTTATTAAACAGCCACAATATCACCAATACTGACCCATAACAAAATATGACGTTTTTTTGACAACACACAGCACCTTCCCTTACGACGGCTGAACAGGAACTGAGATATGTCATTAATTGTTGACACCAAGGGTTGGTAACATCTAGGCCGGTGCAATAGTGACATTTACTGCCCTCTAGTAGTGAGTTTTGCAGGTAGAGATGTGTCGTTTTTACCACAATATAGAGCAGGAAACGGGCAATCTCATGGTTGTCATAACTTAAATTTCCCATATTTTGAGTCATGACGTTGTTCTCGCATATGCGCGATATATGCTACGTCAGAAGAAATATGTATGAACTGTGTAACATCCGTCTTAAACACAATATTTTATAGCAATGAAATTATTTCAGGCATGACTGAACAGTATTTTTGGTGATAAAAGGTTGATGTATAAAAATATTTCGAAATATAGAAAGCACAGTATCACTTTCTCACATTCACGGCTTTGGGGCTGGTGCCTAATCCAATAAGAACTACGTCATCTTGTGGAGGTGTAAGAGCTGCTTCCGTCCATGCTCCCCCCATTCCCCTTCGTAACCTTTTCTATGACCTACGCATTCCTGGAACAGCGATGGATATTTCGGGAATGCGTTGGAAATCAAAATTTAACGGGAGCTGGCCTTATCCGGTAGGCTGTCAAACTTCGTAGGATAGTGCATGAAAGTAAGTGAATGTAGGAAGTAGCGGTGCTTGGCTCATGCGCTCGCTGTTTACATAGGATTGGCCACGGGTCGAATATTAGGTTTAGTTAGTTTGCCCATCTTAATCCGTGGAGAGTCGCGCTCCATAGAGACACCATAGGTTGCATATAGAGCTTAGCCTCAGCCTACGGGTCATTACCTCCGCCAAGGAGGTTGTGTTTTCATCGTGTTTGTCTGTCTGTCTGGTTTTCCGTCTGTCTGTCTGTCTGTCACCAAGATAACTCAAAAAATATAAACCGATTTGGACGAAATTTACAGGGATTGTTAGGTATGTTAGGAGGTACAGATGATTAACTTTTGGTGAAGATCTGTCTTTCCGTTTGTTTGTTTGTCTGCCTCATTTTTCTCAATGCCATAGCTCAAAAAGTTATGGATGGATTTTTATGAAATTAACATGAACATGAGTTGTTAGGTATATAACAAAGAGTAAATGACCAAATTCTGGTAATGATCCGTTTGTTCGTTCGATCGTTTGTCACTATTTTTAATTTTATGCTTGAAAGCACAATAACTTAAAAAATAATGAATGTATCTTTATGAAATTTATAGGGTTTGTTAGTAATGTTAAAAGACATAAATGATTAAATTTTGGTGCAGATCGGTTTGTTCGTTTGTATGCTTGACTCATGTTTGCCATAACGTTTGTTAGCAGTATAACTCGAAAAGTTATGAACGGATCTTCGAGAAAATTGCTAAAGCTGTTATTACTATCAAAAGGCAGAAATGATTAGATTTTGGAGTTGATACGATAAAAATTATGGTTTCAGAGCCAATTTGAATTTTTCGTTTCCGTTGCCTCGCTTGGCGGAGGTATGCGCCCTCAGAGTGCTCTATTTGATCCTTATTTTGTAATGCCGGTGCATCGTTTTCATTAATGAATTACGGGGCGCTGCGCCTACAGGAAGACTCCATAGGTTACATTAACCCATCAGCTGCGAATGACGGGAATATCCGTTCCTGAAACGGTATTCAAGATAGACATACCACAGTTAATGGGTTAACCTTATGGTTAGGCTTTGAGACGTTCATCTTTCGTGCCAGCTTTACTTCTATCGTACTGCTGCAGCTACTGATGATCATATTGCTACTCGTCATCTTCTTTCTATGTTTGCTACCAGACGATTTTCTCGTTCATCTTGACATGCTACAATTGACCGTCTATATACTTATACAAATATTTTGTTAGTTAACCAAATATATCACGGAAGTAAAATTAGGCCATTAGGCAGTATCTAACAGCTATTCGTAATACAATATTTTCTCTTCGGTTTCGGTATTAGTGGGTATTTCATGCAGAATATTACGATGGGAAGTTATGCACAAGGGTCGCGTATGTCGTGTATATAGCCCACTGTATAGCACACACCTACACACACACACACAGAAGTGCAGTTTATGTACTAAATACCTCAACCCAAAATAATTATATTATACCCCGTGCTGAGTGATCTATGTACGTACATAGTGACGTGTTTTATGTTTTATAAGAATTCTCATCACTGATCCCCACAACCAGATGTGTTTCAACCATTTGGTTTCATTAACTGGAGAATCTATGTGTGTAGGGTGTACTATAGGAAGGCTCAGACTAAGAGCATACTGGTAGTCCCTCGCATCGGTCTATGCACTTGAGACTGTGACTGTTTTTTGACGACTTAATTCCTCTTTGAAAAATTGTCACTCTGTCTAGGCTTATCTTTCCATCTGTTGAACACCAGCGGAGACCTACACAGCATATTGGAATCGCTAAGCAGTTCGTACGTGCTTCGTTCTCCTTATGACATTCTATTCTAAATTTTAATCTGATTACTTTACTGACTTTTGCTCCGCGTGTCCACGCGGTCAGTTCATCTGGCCATCTGCTTCGATATTTTTTGCAGCTAGCTGTGACATATGCTCGGTATTCTTACATTGCGGCGCTCGAAGAGTGTCTTCTAGTATACTGAAATTACTAACATATTCCCGGTGAGTAGCTGTTATTGTTCTCATGATATTGTCTGCTTATCTTTAAGCTGGCCGCTTGACTTACATTTGCAGTATACTTCAATTGACGAGAAATTCGTCTTTGCTCAAAACTATCGTCCTAATTATGTTCTCATTTATGGAGTGACCCATTGACTTATTACATGTACTCTTGAATTGACGAGTAGCTCGTGTTTAGTGACAATTTAAAGAGCTTCCCGATGGCACTGTAGTCATATTTTTAAATTGATTGCTTGACTCGCATCGCCCTATTCATTCGGGTTTGTGACGTTCATTTATTCTATGAATTCATCTTCATTTGAGTGTACTCCGTCTCCCCAATTGCTTCGTCTCGGGCTCAGCTGAGGTCCCTATGGAACTATTGTTTCAGTTTCACCTTAGAGCGAAGTTACTCTTTTTATTTTTTCTCTACCTTGGAATTACGTGGGCCGGTGTATCACGGCGCTGCTGCTGCTGCGTTTCCTTGTGTCACTCGAATTTTTGCCCGAACTTGGACATTTCATTGCTTTTCTTGGGATTTTTTGGGTGCATTGCTGGCACGCTTGATTAACAGTTAGGTGAAAGATCGTGGATCGTCGAGCCACTGTATCCGCGGAGAATGTATTAGTTAACTAAACCAAAATGTTAGAACTCTTTGCACCCAAGCTATTTAATGAGTTGAATTATTGCAGTACGTTTTTTTAATTATTTGTGGAAGAGCGTTGTATGACGAAACTGGCCGCGTTATTTACTCGTCGATTCCAAGAGTAAATTTAAATCAACAATAATTTACCGGGATGATACCCCTAATTTCCCTGACATGTTCTTCTCAACATCTATATATGTACTCCATAGGTTATTAGTTATTACTCTAGCTGCACCGCTGCCTCCCAGGATCTCTTGCTTTCGTGCCAGCTTTGTTTCCTTTCATTTGTATACTCCTACTAACGAGGGATTTTCAACTTGGTGCACCCATGCGCGTTTACCTTGGGTGGACGCAACTTTCATTTATGGGTTCTTCATTTCTCTCCGCATACTATAATTTCTTTAATGTTTCTCCTCACTTCGGTCGCCATTGTAGTTGAACAGGAAGCTTAGGCTTGCAGGATAGTAATATTTAAATCATGACGAATGTGTCCTGTACAGGCTGAAATTGACCTTCGGCTTCTTCTACAGACGAGCTGCAAGTGCAAGAAATATAGATACCTACCTGCCTCCTTTTTATCGTTTGCTATCTGCATGTAGTACAGAGACACTTGACAAATCAGCAAAACAATGATGCGAAATTTCGGCTAGATCGAGCTCGTTGTTCATTGTTATAATTTTTACATCATATTCGAACGAATTGTTTCCTAATTTACCAGCGGTTCTGTCTGACGAAACTCAAAACCAAGGTTTCTGTGAAAAGTACTTGGAATTCCTAATTGCTTGAAACGTCTCTTTGTGTAAAACGAACCCAACAACAGAAAGTTCTTTCTAGCTTAAAAATAATTAACGTTACAAAGCCGCGTGGGGGCGTATACGTTGGACCAGAGGGTTAGTTTAATTGTTTAACCTTATCTTTGTAAAGCTGTGCTGACTCGCTACAAAATATTTTTTTCCTGTAGAAATGCATTGGACAAAGAAGCTTTGCAGGGTAATGACGTATCCTAGCATGAAAAGGGCTGTTAATGTTCGTAGGTGACCTTAGCATTGGCTAGCCTTTCAGAATATTGTTTTGTGACCATTTTAATTGCTTCTAAATATTTAATTTTCTCGCGGAGAACCACTGAGTTGCTATGGCAGGTATTTTTTCTTAGGACACATCAAAGAAAAAATGTGGCTATCTTGTCCCCTTATTTTCCGTACGCTGTATAGTGTGGCTGCAGCACAGAAGCAACATTTTTTTAATGTCGGTGATTTTCAGGTAGTGAGAGTCCTCGTGGCATGTCATCCCGTTTGAATCGCTTTTTCTTCATTTATGGTCAAAACTTCTCATTTTTGGGAGGGACACCTGGAGCCATGAATTTTGAACCGAATAATAAAAAACTTGCATAGAACGAGATCATCTATAGCGATCGAGGACTTTTTGGCATTTTCAGAAATTTATGGTGTCTTGATTTGATTTTGCTGCAAACGTTTCATTCAAACGTTTATTTGAGAAAGTGGTACAAATGCTGCATAGCCCTGCTGTGATTTTTTTCAGCTTGAATTTTCTTCTGAAATAATTAAATTGTCAATAATTGCTTAAATGCTGAATTTTTCGAACTGAGCGCATATGTAATAGACTTCCCTGATTTGTCCTGTAATTTTGTTTATTTTAGTATTTGTTTCAATATCACAAAAAATTACTGCAAGCAAACAAATGCACTATAATTATTTCAGCTCTGCTCTTTCACTTCAACACATCATGTTTGTAATTAATTTCCTATTGATGAAAATTAAAAAAAACTGCATCAGATTCAGCATTAATTAGAGCGCAACGGCATAAAAATATTAAATCCAGTGTGGAATATAATGCAGTGTGATCCCAGAGAGGTTTTTTTAAAAGCATCAATGCTGCGCCGTCCAGGAAGGACGGCGTAAAATAATTCCTGGAATGAAACCCCGTTATTTACTTGCTTTTCTTTTTTTGTTTTACTTTGAAGAATACGAGTATTTTTTCCTTATCTTTCATTGATTTTGTAGTAAACTTGCGCATCATATCCGGGCGTTCAGAAACAAAATATTTACTGTGGGAAGCAATTGAAAGTCAGCATCCATGCTATACCGCTAGAGGTACCCAGTCGGAAATTATGGTTGTGATTATAGTAGAACAACTATGATTATGGTCGAGACTTTGGTTGTTTATTATCGATATATCCTCCATATTCAACCATTTATGGGGTGCAGTATGGTAG
>LQNS02015106.1:1544840-1558691 GCA_001587735.2 Parhyale hawaiensis
GGTTCATAACTTTTTGAGTTATCCTGGTGACAGACAAACAGACAAACAGACAAACAGACAGACAGACAGACAGACAGACAAACACGACGAAAACATAACCTCCTTGGCGGAGGTAACTATTACCGATGCATCAGCGCGCTTCTGATGAGTTGTGGAACATTATTGTTGGTTGCGTCACCCTAATACATATATACAGCATTAGGAGTTTTTAAAATCTACATGCCTGGTGGGCATGTTTTCTCTGTATTATAAGCAGCTTGCTGGCGTTCTTGCCCCTAAGCTAGCAGTGATCTTTCGGCGGCTGATACGGTTAGGAAATTTTCCCCGTTTTTGGCATACTGGGAATATTACTCCCATTCCCGAGGGTCTGGTGTTGCCCCATGTCGCCAACTACCGGCCCATTACGCTGACGCCCATTTTATCGAAAGTGTTCGAGAAACTGGTCGCTTGTACGCTTGGCCGTTTTACTGAGGTTATGGGTTTGCTGCCTGCTGCTCAGTCTGCGTATAGAACTGGTTTGGGTTGTTGTGACGCCTTGTTGTTGGTGCCACACCATTTACAGTCTGCGCTGGATTGTTGGTCTGACGCACGCCTTGTAAAGTTGGACTTAAGCTCGGCGTTTGACAGGGTCAACCACAGTGGTCTATTACATAAGCTGGAGTCGGTTGGTGTTGGTGGTAGGGTTCTGTCAATCATTCATGATTTTGTTAGCGAACGCAGAGTGTGTCTGTTGACGGCGTTTTGAGTGCTTCAGTCGCGGTGGAGTCTGGCTTCCCTCAGAGTAGCGTGCTTGGCCCGCTGTTGTTTGTTCTTTATACTATTGACATGTTGTCTTCACTGGAAAACACGATGATCAACTATGCCGACGATTCCACTTCGATAGCAGTGATACCTGCTCCCCGCATACGTAACGCTGTCGCCCAGTCTCTGAATATGATTTTTTCACTCATTAGTGCATGGTGCTCAACCTGGAGTATGAAGCTGAATGCCAGTAAGACCAAGTCTATGATTGTTAGTCGGTCTCGGACACTTGAACCGTAGCATCCACATCTGGAGATAGATGACACTTTGCTTCAGGGGTTTAGCTCCTAGGAGATTCTTAGTGTTGTCTTTGATGAGAAGCTTACTTTTCAGTGGAATATTAGGCGACTGGTGCCATGTGCTTCCAGTAAGAGTGGGCTCCTGCGTAAGATAAATTGTGTGTTTGGTGATAGTGAGGCTGTCCACAGATGCTTTTATGTTTTCTTGGCGCCTGTGTTAGACTATCTCTCACCGGTCTGGGCTTCAGCAGCTGACAGTCATTTACGTCTGTTGGACCGATTTGTTAGTTCGGCCAGCAGGCTGTGCACAGATAATGATCTGGTGAAACCGTCCCTCAGTAGAGGGGTGGCCGAACTCTGCACAATAATGAGAGGCATTGGTTGAATTCTTCTGTCCCGGCCCTCAAAGTCTTTAGGAGAATTACTCGTGCTGCGGTCGGTGCTCACTCTCTCACGTCGGAGACGCACCCAAGGGTCCCGAGTGCCTTCTCCGCAGGTGATGTAGTATCTGGCCGCAGTTCCTGCTGACGAGGTTAGTTGTGTAAAGTTAGGTAGGTTCTCTATTTCCTTTTCTGTTCCGCGAGGTGGGCTGTCGATCGAGATAGCGTACCTATTCTGCGAGACTTCTCCCATCTCTCTTGTGTGGAAGGCCGTGAAAGAGGCCGACCACTCGAGTGTCTTCTACTATGCTTTGCGCCTTGTTTCCTGCCCGTAGTAGCGCACGTAGGCCACGCGACAAATTATACAACACACTCATCTCTGTTGGAACGCCTGAGTTGCGGCTACGGAGGTTAAACAAAGTTTATAACTAACTCACGTCGGAGAATGTTTGGTGCCGATTAGTACTAATCAGTTCGGTCGCTACTTCATACCCTGGTCTGTTAATGTTCGGAACTCATTGCCGGCATCGGCTTTCGGTCGTGTTGGCCTGCAGGCGTTCAAGTCAGATCTAAATGGCTTTCTGTTGGATTTCCTTTAGGAACATTTCGGGCTTCCCGGTGTTGCAAAGTGCTTCATTTGGGTTATGCTTTTTGTCCGTGGGGGCCCGCGACCGAAGTTTTAATAATAATACCGAACTAAATACTGAAAAAAATATCGAATCATTCGATTTGTTTTGTAAAAAATACCGAAATACCGATGCGAATAACCCGTTTTTTAACTACCGAATACCGATACGGCGGCACAGAAAAAAATACAGAATCCCAGTTTAGGTATATGGTTAGGTTAGTTAGGTCCAACCATACCATGTCACGGGAAGTCGCTATACTATGGAACCCAATAGGTTGACCCAGTTACTGTTTAGCCTTCGGGACGTCACTCTACTTTAACCATATCCACTTTGCTTCCTGTACGTTTTTATGTTCCTGCTGATGATACTATGTTCTTCTTTCTAGATTTACTACTTTCAGGTGCATCGCCCTCAGGTGGAATTATTAGGTGGGCCCTATCCTTGCCATAATATATATACATGTATGTATATATGGCCTCACGGACCCAAGGGCTGATGCCAGTTCCTTCTCCGCTGTGGATGTTGCTGCTTGCCGCAGTTTCTGCTGAGAAGCTTACTGTGTGTGGGGGGTTAGGTAGAATGGTGGTAAGCGACTCATCCTATGGGACTCCTACCTGCTCCCGTGTGGGGGTCACGGAAGGAACCCTCTGCAATATTGTTACTGGCTCAATTTTTTCGATGTTTATGCATGCTGCGCGCCAGAATTCCCCGCCAGTGGTACCGTAATCCGGTGCGCCCCCTGAGCTTTTCCGTCAAAAGTGCCGAGATGAAAAACAGTCGTATATTGATGCGACATAGTAAACTGAGTCTGCGTTGATCACGTCGTATGACGTACATAGATGCTCCAATGAAACCAGGGATATTATTTAATAATCATCTCAGGTGCGTCGATTCTGTAATTTAAAAATTAAGGTAACAACCTCGCGCATGGGTATCACGTTTCTATGGATATTATATGGGTTTTTCCTTCTAGTGAAGACTTTTTTTGCTGCTTGAGGGCTGAAAATGAACTTATATAAAAGAAAAATAATTTATCTCCACTGTTTCTCTTTTGAGCATCTTGCTTTGGCTAGGGAGGCTTAATCTAAGAAACTTGCCCCACAATAAAATGAACTATATATATATATATATATATATATATATATATATATATATATATATATATATATGGCACAGAGCTCACTTATGCTCATATTACATGTAGTGCGACACACGCTGATGCCCGCCCGCGCTTGCGACACGTCTCTCCCTTAGATTCCACCCTCTTTCACGTCGGCGGTTGCCCCATTGCACTTGTATTTTGTATCAACGTGAGCGGAGTATACTGTTATGCAAAAGTCAAATACTGTACGGCTGCCGCCGACGCGAAAATGGGTCGTATCTTGGGGAAAAACGTCGCGAGCACGGGCATCAGCATCTGTCAAACCATATGCATTATGTGCATTATAGGCATACAGTTTCTCTTACCTGGGCTGCCAAGTCACTGAAGAATTTCGTAATAACCAGGATATTGAGAAAGAAGCTTCACGCGGTGGGCAACATCGTATACTCTGTCCATTTATCAAGGCAGCTTGGGCTTGGTCAAATTCTTCTACAGCGTTGCCAATTGTATGGGCATTTCTGAAACTGAGATTTTGTTCGGTCCATATCTTAGCCCCACTCACTACCTAAACATAGATAAATATCAGAAATGCCCATAGAATTGGCAACGCTGTAGAGGAATTTGACCACGCCCAAGCTGCCTTGATAAAATGGACGGAGTATAGTGAGGAAGTTTGGTCAGGGCTCTGAAGAGGCCAGGTGTCAGCTGGTTTGCAGCCATTGCTGCTCTATGTACTTAACTCGCTTTGGTAACCTATAATGGCATATTCCGCTGACTTATGAATGTTCCGAGATCGCATAAGTAGTCCCGGTGTGATATTTTCTCATAAGTGTACTGACCCTACACACGTTGTGTGTTACACGTAGAAGAACGCTTTGTGTAACGTACTTGAGACTTGACGTTACTCATATCGTGATTCTTGTTCTGTTGCGTCTTAACTGTTCTTCATACATTGGCGCAACTCTTGTTAATTGTCATTAATAAATGTTCATGTCCACACTCCTATTTCTCCCTCGCCTAAAGTGTCACTACAGTTGAGCAACCGTACGTAGTTAGAAATGATCCTCAACACCAACAGTTAGATTATAATTAATGAAAAACATTTCTCTAATGTTGTCCACTACCGAATGCTACCTAACACACGCATTTCAGTTTGTGCTACAGGGCGCTGCCTCTGCAAAAATTTGTACTTTGTTGCTTCCGATTTGCGCATCCGACCTTTTTGTCCCGCTGACCCTTAGCTGCGAATGCCGCCCAGCCGCTTGCTGCTTCGAATTTCCATGCTTCATGTTTTACTAAAATGTGTTAAGTCTGTAACTGGCTTTTTTGAATATTGTGTGTGGTACCAGGCTTTCGTGTTTCCAGTTTTTACGTTTCTATGAGCTGTTTAGATCTTTAGGATTTTAAGCTTTTTAGGTTTAAAAAAAGAACGTATTTTACCCACTAACAGAAATATGTTAGTACTGCTCTAGAAACAAAATGTACATAGGTTTCTATTTTTTGTATAATTTCTCTACCTCTTTAATATTATTATTTTCTAATTTTGTTGAAGTTTTTTCCACTTGATAAAATACTTTCATACGTTGCGCGTGAAACTAAATATGTTTTTCAAAATATATTTTGGCGAGTACTAGTATAAATTAATTATTTATTGAAAACTAAAGTAATATAGCTTGACACCATGCATTTTAATCCTAGCATATTCAATGTGAAACATCAAAGTTCGTAATAACAAGGCTTGCTGAAACTTGTTATTACGAACTTTGGTGTTTCACATTGAATATGCTAGGATTAAAATGCATGGTGTGAAACTATATTACTTTAGTTTTCAATAAATAATTAATTTTTACTAGTACTCGCCAAAATATATTTGAAAAACATATTTAGTTATGTCCCTGTCGGTGTCAACCATACAAAAACCCGCGCGGATTACTTGAGCGAAGCATCAAACAATGCTGTTCGTACGAAAAACCGATGTTTTATTCTGTTCTAGCAAATTGTTACGTTTACCAAATATCACACTACGCTAGGTATGGCAACAGTTTCCCTATTCCCGACTAGATTTGGCTAGATAACAGGCAATAGATGGACCAGCAGGTTCATTTCCAGAGAGGGTCCGAGACCAAAGCTCCGACCTTTGGCCCGACCAAAGCCGAGAGCTAATTGCGTTTTGTCTAAAGGAAAACCACAGCCAAGGAAGTGACTGTATTTTAGTGTAAGTACTACAGAACAAGCTAATTTGCTGGAATTCCCACAGTTTTCCAATGTACATTCTGTATATCCTGGGTTAGCATTCCTAGCTCAACAGAACAACGCTTGCGTGCTCCAATGCTGAGGTCATGAGTGCCATTTGTCGTCGCTTTGAACTTCCGTGGATTGATAAATTGTGATTGAACGCGGCCATCGCTTGTCCGTGACTCTAATTCGAATTTGCTGAGTGCGCCTGGAGTGCTTGGCTCAAGAGAGAGTCTGATATATCAAAGAGCTCCTCTGTATTCCTTCAAAGGTAAATCCTGCCCTAACGCCGCCAGCCGCGTTGTTTGTTTCGAGGGCACGGATTTCATTTCTCGGTAATAGAGAATGTCATACAGCGCGGCGATATTGCCCCGTCTCTTGTTGAAATTCGCTGCCTCTCTCTCCTTCCTGAACCATTCATTGTTTTACTTTCAGTTTTAAATTAGTCCGCGAAATGCGGCGCTTCTGTGAAGATCGAATAAGTAATAAGCATTAACTCGA
The DNA here is from genome assembly GCA_001587735.2 of Parhyale hawaiensis. Classification (NCBI taxonomy): domain Eukaryota; kingdom Metazoa; phylum Arthropoda; class Malacostraca; order Amphipoda; family Hyalidae; genus Parhyale; species Parhyale hawaiensis. Next base: position 1,550,728 of record LQNS02015106.1, read on the forward strand.
TTTAGTTCTTGAATGTAGCAATTTGAATACAGATTACTATCTTCGGAGGGCATATGCGACGGCCATTAGGGTCGTGTTAGTTAGGTTCGTCTATCCTATATTGCGGGGAGTCCTGCTCTCTTTGGTTACTTGGGCCTAAAGTAGGCCATCGAAAGGTTGTTTGTTCGGTGTCCTCTATTTACTTATTTTTATTTTTATTTCACACATTTTATTTTTACTTTTCACACTCCTACTAAGTCTTTGTCTCTCTTGCTTTACCTCACACCTGTATGTGGCGTGGGATGGGCCAGAAGCCGTGTGCCAGAGAAAAAAAAGGCCAGAGGCCGCACGTATATTTTCTTCCATACATTTTTATACCCTCATCATCAATTTATGACCAGTTGAAAAACTAAAAAATACTATTTTGTACGGCATGGATAGTGTTTTAATCATTCCTAAATCCTAACCAAAGATTACTAATTGGTAAAGATAAAGGACGAAGAAGGCAAACAATTTCTGTTTATTAAAAAAAATCACACATTGAGTAATTGAGGTTCTTGCCAGCTGTTTAGAAGCTGTGTAAATGTAGAGTAACTCGTAGATTTCACCTCTGTTAGAGGTTGTCATTCACGGTGTAAAAAATGTGACTCTGCCTGAAGCCAGCGCGATCTATGCGCCTTGGAACGTGATCAGATCGTTGAGCTACGTAAGCAGTGTTTATGACAGCATGAACTTGTAGCTAAAGTTGAGGGCTGTAAAAGAGTGGCCTGCAGCTACCTGAAAGGTCCAGACAGTTGTGAAACAGCATGTCTACAGGTAAACCGTAAGAAAATGGTGCCAGTGTTGGGTGTAAGAATTTGCAGGGCTGTCCGCCAAGATAGGGGGAGATGTTCGAGATAGATGAAACCTCTCACTATTCACTAATTGCCGATAACAGTCTAATAACCTTAAAGTGACACCTGGGCAAAAGGGCTTGAAAAATTAGAAGCCTCTACGAGGGCCTCGTCTCCTTCCACGTAAAAAAAAAGATAGTTTTAAGTTTGCTAGGGCGCACCAAACATTGGACGCTGAGAAATGGTTGACAGTTTTGTTCGCTGAAGAGAAAAAATTTACTTAGACGGTCCTGATTGCTTCCAACGTTACTGGTATGACTAATAGTTGCTTCCTGATACGTTTTGTACGCAGCACAGCGGCGGAGGTTTCGTCATGGTGCTGGGTGCCTATTCCTTCAGAGGCGCAGTGGCACTTCAGGTTGTACAGGGACGTCAAGCAACGGCTGGTTATGTTGACATGTTGCGAAGAGTATTCATTATGATGGAAGGCCTCGCCTGCGTGGTGATGAATGGGTCTGCCAATAGGATACTGCAGCAATCCACAATGCTTGCTTGATCAAGACTTTTCTTCAAGCGAATGATGTCCTTCTTCTCCGTCATCCAACATGTTCTCCAAATTTGAATCTGATAGAGAACGTTTGGAGATGGATGGTAAGGAACGTCTACAGAAATAGACATCATTTTGACTGATCTTCGTAATGCAGTCGTAACCGTTTGGAGTAATTTTCCCTTAGCCCTCTTAGAAGCAATCATTTTAGGCGTGCCGAAAAGAAATTTTGAGGTTATCAACAAGAATGGAGGCATGACTCATCGTGAGTTCTTATTTTGTTCACTTCAGCTTCGTTTTACAGAGTTTTTTACTTCTTGAGGGACTGATCTTAAATTTTTATTAGCTGGTACGTAAAATGTGGTATTCTAATTAAATTCATGAAATACAATTGACCTGCACGTGTTCTCCATCCTTTCTCTTTACCAATGAGTAAACTTTAGTTAGAAAAGGCTGAAAGTTTATCCATAAGAATTTTTTTTCCAGTTTTTTAACTAGTCATAAACACACGAACAGGGAGGTATGTGCGTGTGCATATGTATCAAAACAATACGGTATCGCAATGCCCGCTGCATACGATAGTCTTTTGTCCTGTGTTTTCATTTCACCGCGTTCGAATATTTCGTGCTGTCCTTGCAAACACGACTGGGTGTCTACCAAAAGTTTCGATAAAATGTTTACCGTCGTATTCTCTGGCTTAGCCCGTGTCACTAGTGCAGTTTCTTCTTTCTTTTCAAATTTTTAGCGAATGTCGTCTGAGATAGCAGAGCTCTTTATTTCTTATTTACACAGACATAGCAACGCATTCGAACGCAGTGAAGTGAAAACACAGGACAAAAGACTATCGTCTGCAGCGGCCTTTACAGACACCACTTCATTTGTGTCGCAACCTAGTTTCCTCAAGCAACAAAGTAGGGAAAAAGATCGCTCCTCATTAATTTTTTTTTAATAAATTTGGGTGCAGCAATTAGACCTTAGCAATTGAAGCGAAGTTATGAGACGAACAATTTTTTTTCTATGCTGAAAACTTATATTGCTGTGCATCTTTTCTACGGCTGGAGAATTGTTGTTGCTCATCCTTTGGTGTTGTTTGCACAAAAGTTTTTACCTCCTGAAATGCGGCGATTTCCTCAGCTGCTAACAATGGAAGGCGGTCATGTTATCTAGAAGCAGATGTAGTTCATAACTCGCTCCATATTTTAAAAGGGGAAATCAAGTAGCCAGTTGCAATGTGTTTGCGACTATACAAAATCATGATCGCGTGAAGCAGCAAGGAAGAAGTGTCAGTATTATTTCTCGTAGTTTTTTGTACCCAGTTGCTCAAACAGTAAATTTAACCGCTGCGGCGGAGTGATATTGCTTCCAGTAATAAAAAGTCCTTGCATTGAGGTAATGAAAAATTAATTCTCAATTGTGGTCATTTTCTTCAAAAAGCGAGGGCTTTCGGTAGATTCAATGTTTTTATGGTTAATATTATTTTCGTGCGAATTTTTCTGTTTTATAATAATGATAATATGCCTTACCGAAAGAAAGATATTCGTTGTATTCAGGAGTTGCCAAATTAAGTAAATGCATACATGTAAAGTAACAGTTTTATTTATTGAAAAGAAAATATGTTCATGCCGGACTTTCGATCCTATCTATTATTGAAACACCACGTTTGGAGATCGAAAAATCCAAAGGAAGCAACAAACAACGCCTAAACCCCAAAAACGCTGCTGCGGAGTACAACACCAAAAATTCCATTCAAAGCTGACTTGAATGCCGGCAGTCCGCTGTCCCCCCCCCCTTTGCCGAGCCAGGTCCTCGAATTCCACGTCTCCACAGTTCGAGAATAAAACAGTGGAGCCATGAAATGAAAAATGAGGATGTGATAAAAAATATATGTTTTTATGTGTCAGTATAAGTTTGATCGAATGTTGTACACTTGAGTTTAGTTGTGGATGGCAATTGACTATATATTTTCAAATTTTATCATTGACAACATTTATGTTGAACATGCTATTATTTTCCTGTAAGCATAATAAAGACGCTTCAGCTGTCTTTGTAGTTCGTTATCATTGAGTTTTTTTTTTTTATTTTGTGGACCCTATCGACTTTTCCTTCGCTTTTACGTTTCATGTCAGTAATGATTTTGTTGCACTTGTATTTTGTTTCTATTATACTTATTGTGACATCCATAATGTATAGTTCTATATTTGCTTTTATTTTAAGTTTATTTCTGTACTAGGTATCGCTTCATCTCCGAAAAATATCACAGTGGTAATTCACGAGTCCCTTGCTTTTATTTTGTTTATTAGTATCTATAATAGTATTCTGCTTGTGACTGCAAGGATTCTCAACCATAGCTGTGCTTTTTCGCTTCGTGAACAAATTTTCAGTCAGTTTCTAAGTGAAGAGATAAGTTCATTTTTTTTTGTATCGTGTATGCCGATTCTCACTTCATATAATGTTAATTTTACCGGGGTCTCAAGCCTATTCCAATATTACAATATTTGTAGCCAGTATACTGTACGAAGCGAGTGATTTTAGATTGCTTTATTCTAAGACATTTTTTGAAGGGAAAATGCGATGTTGAAAGAAATAAAATGATCACAAAAAGGCGTTAACGAAACAAGAGTAAATTATTGAAGAAATTGGCAGAATCTGCTTAAGTTTGTTTTATAGTTATATACCGCATTAAATAAAGAAAAAAATATTGGCTAGTGTATAGAATAGTCACGAGTCCTGCTATAGCACTGAAAACATCAGAAACACGGGTGAAAAATGAAATATGAAATTATGAAAGACTGAATTTTCTGAAGTTGATGAGAAACACAACTTTAGAAAGGCGTGTAAATATGGAAATATGGATGAAGAACACTGAAAGTACCTAGCTGTGAAGAGTTTATGCATATTTTGTTTATTACTGTTTCTGTGTTTTTATCCAGATGAAAGTGCGAATTTGTTGCTGATATCAGAGTACAAGGTTAGGTTGTACGAAGGGTATTATGGGATAGACGGGTTACGGTGAACTCGCTGTACACGCGAGTCGGAACACGGGAACGCTTCACGTTCTTGGGCGAATGGTTCCGCCAGTGTAAAAACAATTTAAGGTGTTTACGTGCATCTATTCAAAATATGCGTCGTTGTGCATTAAAATCATAAACCTTTAAGAAAGAAAGTGAAAACATTAACCATGGAATTTCCACGGAACCTGCCAGTTATTGATTTTATTGGTGATAAAATTTTTGACGCAAGCTTTTGCATAATGTCATAATCATGTCATTCAATCATGCACGTGTTTTTATCTATCGATGTTTTGTATACTTTGCATTCTTGAGGCCATTTCATACGATGTTCTGGACACTATGCTATCATAGCTGCCCGATACGGAACACACGTTTTGCTTGTCTTAATGTATGAAGCTGCGTGTCTACCGAAAGAGTTTAAATAATGATACCTAATAATCAGCCCATAGGCGTTACAGGTGAGGTTTCCTCAAGTGGAGGATGCAATTCGAACAACTGCTGTGTGACCAAGACTGTTGCAAAATTGAAAAGAAAGTAGCTACACAGTAAAACCGATTTAAATATTAAGATTCATTTTGTAAGCAACAATATGTCAAAGTAAACATCTTATGTGTTTCAACACCTAAACACTAATACTTCAATACAATGTAAAGGAGGAAAGTATTTTGAAAGCCTAGATAAATCACAAAAAGACGTGCACAAAATACGGTATGTAGTATTACTACTTCAATTTTTACTTTCCATAAATGTACCTTTTTCATCTCTCCATAAAATGCCCCAATTTCTCTCGCCATTTGCCCGAACTTCAGCAGACACATGGACGCAGTTGCCTCCCTCCCTCCTAATTCACCCCTCCCCCTTTCCCCTTCTCATGCACGCCTATGTATCACCCTAGTCAATTGGCTTAGCAGCTGGTAGTAGTTTGCGTCTCGGAGATCGCATTCAAATTAAGCTTAATATTATTTCACCAATAGAACGATTTCTAGGAAATCTAAAACTCAGGTATTTTATATGGGCTCCCAAAAATTCACAAACCTAATGTACCCATACGGCTCATTTTATCTGCATGTAATACCCCTGCAGCAAAGTTAGTTCAAAGCTTCTACTGTATCTTGCATCTTTGTTCCGTAGTGAATATGTTGTAGAAAATTCAGTTTATTCTGGATCTCTCTCAGATACCCGATAGAAATAACCTTGTATTGTGCAGTTTTGATGTCAAGTCACTATATACGAATGTGCCATTAGATGAGTGGCAGTTCTGCCATTAGATAAATGACAGAATAGTTTTGAACAATGTATTTTCTGATACGGACACATTCCTTAATTTTAATCGTAGCCAGTTTAAAAAATTATTGCAAATCGCTCCTAAGGATTCATATTTTACCTTCAACGGAAAAAATTATCAGCAAATAGACGGACTGGCCATGGGTTCCACCCTATCTCCAGTAATAGCAAATATTTTCTTATCTTCTTTGGAACAGAACTTTCTTGCCAACGGTCCTAATGATTTTAAACCAGTATTTTACCGCCGTTATCTGGATGATACGTTTTTATTATTCAACGACGCTCAACACTGCGACCAATTTTTCAATTACGTTAATTCTGCCCACCAAAACTTGTCTTTTACAATAGAACGAGAACTCAATGGTTGCTTACCCTTTCTAGATGTATTGGTTCAGAAGAATAATAAAAAAATGTTAACATCTGTTTACAGAAAAGCTACTTTTACAGGCCTCGGAACTAACATTTTCAGCTGCATATATTCGGGGTATATCATATCTACTATTACTGCGCTTTTATATCGCGCTTACAGAATTTCAACTAATTATGATATATTTCACAGTGAAGTCACATTTCTAAGGCAGTTCTTCCGGAATAATCTTTACCCATCAGCGCTTATAGATAACCAAATCAAAAATTTTTAAACAAAGTTTTTATGCAGCAAAAGATCTATTTTACGGTACCGAAGCAAAAAATGTACTTAAGATTACCTTTTATGGGCTATATGAACCGGGAATTGCACAAATAAGTTACTGCTCTCATTCACAACTTTTTTCCATCTTTGGACGTCAGACTTTTTCATCGGAACAATTTTAAAATTGGTTCTTTCTTCCCTAGAAAAGATAGGTTAGATGATGCTCTGCTTAGTGGCTGTGTTTATGCGTATAAGTGTGACCGCTGCCAGCGCTTATATGTTGGAAGTTTTTCGCTTCAACAGTTTGTCAGGTGCAGCCAACATGCAGGGATCTCTTACCGTACCGGTAGACACATTGCAACTCCATCGCATTTTTCCAATAGAAATCATTGTACAGAAGAAAGTCAACGTTTTAAAATGTCAAATTTTTCGGTTTTAGGTAGGACTTATACCAAGATCGATCTCCACATTTTAGAAACCTTGTATATTTTTATTGAAAGACCATCGTTAAACACTGACCAAACTGCAGTCCCCCTCATGATAGCTTCCCCCTCGTAACGTCCTCTGTTTGTGTGTAAATATGTGTTGATGTGTGTACTGTATTTTAGGAAAGTATTTTCTCTCCTTTTTTTAGTGATTTTACACTAGTAGAACTGTTGAATATTTTGCATTGAAGGTGATTTAATTACTTCATTATCCGTTTGTGTTTCAGCACTGATGATGGAATTTTAGCATTCCGAAACGTTTGCGTTTTATAAAATGACTCTTTTTACCTTGGTTCTCTCATTTATTCTGAATTAAGCTTAACTGTGAGAATTGAGCACGCTATGAATGAACATTTCAGCTGTTTGATCGACACAGCTGCGCGTTTCGTACGTTTGGCTGAGAGAGGGTGTTCAAAAGACTCGTGTAAACCGGTCAATGAAAAAAAAAAACGGAATAGTTCACAGGCGGGTGTTTCAACCCAAAAACTGCCTTGTATGTTGGAAGAAACTGAAGCATTAACATTTTCAGCTGATAGTTACTTCATTAGAACATTTTAATTTGTGGATGAGAAACATGGAGACTGTCAGTTTAATTAGTGATATCGTTATTATATGAGAGATCCCAAGACTTTTTGTTCTCAATAACAACGTTCATAAAAGTTTCAAAACTGGAAAAAACTGCTTCGGTTAAGAGACACACCAGAACATGTCTGCTGATGTCGCTAATAACGTCCTTGCCCTAGTTTTTCTGTTCATGAAATTTTTACCTCTGGTAGAAGAATTACTAGAACATTTATTTCTGTCAATAATCACGTTGACGCTATCATTTTGTCAAAGAAGTAAATTACATTGTAAGTAAGAGAAAAACTAAAATGCTATTGTTCAAGTCAGTAATAACTTTCATGACATGTTTCAGTATAAAGTAAATTTCACTAAAGTTTCCTCATTTCAGTCACGCACGGAATTACGAGAATATCGTCATATTCAAGATGAGAAATACTAAAACGTTCCGTCTCTCCCTCACTCTCTGAATTTCGTGTCCATTATGCCTGCAAAGTTTCACAGTTTTCCATTCACATTCCCTGTGTTAGGTTAATTTTAAAACCGCCTGTCCTCACATTCGCATGGCTTTAACTGAGTTAGCTCCACTAATGGAAGTTACGATCGCAAGGTCCTCAGATGTCACCTAAACGG
>LQNS02015106.1:1570982-1583522 GCA_001587735.2 Parhyale hawaiensis
AGTATTCCCACGAGAAAAAGACTAGGAGGTGCAGTTACTCAGCCTGGCACAGGTAGTGTTAAGCGCCCTATTAAAAATTATCGGTGGAACACATGTGGCGTATGGTAGCCGTGAAAAGAGTGGCGCATCCGAGAGGGTACCGCGCTGCTCGGTCGCCAAGCGCGTTTTTAGGCCGGCAACATCGACCTTGTTCCGAAAAAAATTCACCTGAGCGGTGAGCGCTTCCCCGCGCTTGGCCAAAACAGCAATATGCTGCTACTTTCGCGAAGGCACGGAATATTCGTGGAGCACGATCTGGCAAGTGCAGCATTGCGTATACTGCTGAGGTGAATTTTTTCGAAACGAGGTCGATGTTGCGGGCCTAAAAACGCGCTTGGCGACCGAGCAGCGAGGTAACCTCTAGGATGCGCCCCTCTTTTCATGACTGTGTGCGGGGCTACTATATGCCACCCTTGTTCCATCGAAAATTATTAAATGGTAGGTAAAGGTAAGTTACATGAGAGGGCAATTAGGTGAACAGTAGCAAAAGTAAAAGCTGTGGGTGTCACAGCTAATCCTGCAGGGACAAACATACTTCACCGAAAACGCTTAACAATTTTATGCGTATGCGAGAAACTTAGCATTTCGTTGTCACACAGGGTTAAAATATGTATTTTTTACTGGAGGAAGAAATCTTCCCAGCGACTAGTGAACGGTGTTGAAGTTGAATTTTGTCACTACTGTACAGGTATTATTGACTTATTTTATGCCTCTTCCTGTTTCAATAGTGAGACGATAATTACTCTCGTACTATGGTAGTTACATTTGCTGCTGCCGCCCAAAATACAATGATGGATACCTTGTTGCTTGACGTCTAGGCGTATCCGTGACGTTTGTTGTTGGAATGGAATTTCTTGAATTTCGAATCTGCATCACGAATAATAATGATTATATAATATATTTAAAAATATAGACTCTGCAATATCTATGTTACTTTCAATAAGAATTGTGCTATAGACGTATTATGTTGTGTTGAACAAAAAACAGTAAACTGCATTTGCATTTTTATGATTTGCCTAATTACCGTTTGTATGCATTTTGCATAAATATGAAGACAGAAATAGTTGCGTATCCTAACTGTAATGCAGTATTTTCATTTTCCTTAATTAACGAAAAGGAGTTGGTAAAAATGGAAGTATATAATTTTTGTGCCAGTGCAGTACTTGCTCTGTCTGGAATTCAGGTTAATAAGTGAGCCTATGAGTTAGGTTAGCCGGCTATTCTAGCTGAATCAAACTCAGTCTAATCAATTATAACCTAACCTGTTCTAGCCTACCCTAATCTTATCTAACCTGACTTTACCTAAACAATCCTAACCCATATTTTCAGGTAGGCCGCGCACTATATCGAGACCTTTTTTTATCAGGATGTTGACTAGTTGGAAACATATGGGCCTAATAATCGTAAATCGACATAACTACTGATGGACTCGTTACTGTCAGCCTGGGTGCAATATTGATCCAAGGGAAATTTGAAGATCTGGGGCCGGATGCACAAACGCCTTATAAAGTTACGGTGACGTATACTGTACAGTTCCTTGATGAAGTACCGATATCGCGGGTCGGATTTTGTTACCTTCTTATGCTGATTTTCACAAAGTTATGATCAAAGGGGTCAGTACCTCCAAATGATGCATGCCTAAATAATCGACAATCAGATGTTAGATCAAAGAGTAAAAATGCAATACTTCAGCATTCAGTTACATGGTTGCATTGGTGCCTGCAGCTGTACAGTTACGATGATTGTAACTTTAAAAGGCAGGGAATCTACGCCTACGGAAAGAAGCAATCTTTAGTAGCAGAGCCAGAGGTTTTAGAGGTGGCAAATGCAGCCACGTGCAGTCCAGCGACAGAAGTAAAAGTAGATTGAATTTAAGGCGGGTTCATACGGTATTTTTTCATCCAATGTTTGCACTTCACTATGTCCGAATACATTACTACGTTAACCTAAGCAGAAGAAAAAATTGAGCAGCTTTCTCTGTTGTTATTGGCTAAATGTTTGAAGACATCCGGAACCTAACTAGTTACGCTAGCAGAAGGCAATTACTTTAACGGCTCACATTTTACATACTTTTTGGCAGGCATGAAGTGGTGGTTACATGGTCGAAACAGAACATCCAGACGATCTGTTGAGAAAATACGTTCATTGACTTACGTGTTAACCAACTGTTAAGATAGGGCCGCAATTGAGTGCCCACGTGTGAGAGGCACGTTGCATAGAAAGCAATTGGTAAGGAATTAACGACATTCTAACTCACGTGGTAAAAGAATGGCACGAAGCAAAATAGAAAACCAGTATCGACAAATCTGAATAAAGACGTTATGAATTGGTCAAAAGTCCAGTCCACACTGAGCCACCTGATGCGTCTCGTGATGCACACAGTAGAGTTGTATGTTGTATGCAACACCGAGTGTCCTGACTGTGCCTCACTGCTCGAATTGCTACAACGGAACGAAATATGGACATTATAGAGGGACGGCGAGGAGCTCGGACCTGCTCTTTCGGCCATTTCATTGAAATATTTTTTATCTTAGTTTGGCCTTTAATGCATAAAGTAAAGATCTCTTTCCCCCACGACTAGCGCCAATAACAATCTAGTTGCACGTTAATACGTCATAAGCTCATTTACATAGGATTTCATCTTCATTGTAAAGGCGTATTTATATGTTATCCATAGATACATGCGTTCTGCATGAAAAATATGTATTGACTAACTCTGAAGAATAAACAGTATTTATGTTTTAATTAATGGTGGAGGTACACTTTACGAAATTGTACTACAACTATATGATTCTGCCTGTGGTACAATATACGTTCCACGTATTTCGAAGGTTTTAACCTATGAATGCCACGAACTATTGAAACTTCATGAAACACCTTATCTCAGTTTTATTTGAGATGCAATCTGGAATTATCTTTGGCATATCTATTCAAAGTAATCATTTAAATACGACCCTCATATTGTAAGGAATATTGAAAAATTAGCCTACGGTTCAATAGTCCTAGAGACCGCAACGAGCGACATACTTACTAGCTACCGTTGCTGTAGTTCGTAGAGCAGTGGGTCTTAGCCCGAACGGAAGCTACAAGCATTTATTACCTCCGCCAAGGAGGTTATGTTTTCGTCGTGTTTGTTTCTTTGTCTGTCTGTTTGCTGTTTGTTTGTCTGTCACCAAGATAACTCAAAAAGTTATGAACCTATTTGGATGAAATTTACAGGGATTGTTAGGTATGTTAAGAGAAACAGATGATTAACTTTTGGTGAAGATATGTCCAACAGTTTGTTTGTTTGTTTGTCTGCCTCATTTTTCTCAATGCCATAATTCAAAAAGTTAAGAATGGATTTTGATAAAATTAAGTCGAGTTGTTAGGTATATAACAAAGAGTAAATGACCAAATTTTGGTAATGATCTGTTTGTTCGGTCGTTTGTTTGTCACTGTTTTTAATTTTATACATGTTAGCATAATACCTCAAAAAATAATAAATGAATCCTTATGAAATTTATAGAGAATATTAGTAATGTTAAAAGACATAAATGATTAAATTTTGGTGCATATCGGTTGGTTCGTTTGTATGTCTGACTCATGTCTGTCATTGCGTTTGTTAGCAGTATAACTCAAAAAGTTATGAGCGGATTTTTGAGAAAATTGTACAAACTGTTATTACTATCAAAAGGCACAAATGATTAGATTTAGGAGTTTATACGACTAAAATGATGGTTTCAGAGTCAATATAAATTTTTTGCTACCGTTGCCTCGCTGGGCGGAGGTATGGGCTCTCAGAGTGCTCTAGTCTATTATTAGAACTACTAGTCAACTAGCCTATAGTCAACGGTATCTTATAATATTGGGTATGTACCATAAAATTTCGATTGGGTTCTGGCAACGTGTTGCGTTCAACATGAAACGGATCAACCAAAATTTTCAGTGTGTTCAAAATATCTTTGAAGAATATGGAAACGCCTTGCTAGCATGACACGCATCACACCGCATTGTGTGAACGTGTCCTGTTAGAGAGTCTGAACGGCAGTCGTGCCTCAGCATTCAGCTCTGCAGATAAATTTTACACCGCATTTCTACGCTCGACAGCAGCACAAAGGTACTGTATGTATATTTAAGGATTCCTGTTTGTGTCAACATCGGAAATTCAAACATGAAGAGAACGAAGGGTATCAAAAAAGTACTGTATGTATATTTAAGGATTCCTGCTTGTGGCGACATCGGAAATTCAAACATGAAGAGAACGAAGGGTATCAAAATTCTCTCTACGGCTAATCGCAGGAGCTTGCGTTTGGATGTATCCAATTACATGCAACAGTTTCGCTCTAAAAAAAAAGAAAAAGAATTCTAGTTATGACACTTTCTATGCAATGTGTAATAGATGGAACCTTACAATGACATACGTACGTGCTGTCCCATATCCAACTTGCATATATGAAAACTTATGAGACATACATGCCTTGGCCTGCTTGTTCAGCACGAAACCTACCATTTTCGTGCTGTGTCCACACACAACTGCTAAAAGTTAGTATCGATACACGGGAACACGTACTGATTTTAGGACGTCCTTTTTCTCAGTGATATATACTTAAGAAGCGGCTTTCTTCGAGAAACTTAATTATGACGCTATAAGACTTATTGATCGAAATAAATGTTTCCATCAGGTAACGGGGGCTCAAGTTTTAATCTCATGCTTCGTCGGGAGTAGTCGCCCGCTAGGCAAGGTATCCTTTTTGCACTTTGTTTTATTTTGGGAAACAATACTTTTGTGATTCTTCCCTTATTATACCTACCGTTTTAGCTTCAGAAAATGAAGTTAAATTGCAACACATTATATGTGCCAAGATCACTAAAGGAATATGGTCGTTCTGAATTTGTATGAGCCACAATACATACAATACTTCCCGTGGTATCCGGAAAAAAGCCCCGGTAAGAGAAAAGCCCCAGAGGAAAAAAGCCCCGGTAGGAAACAACCCTCGTTCGCTATTTCTTGAGGCTATATTTGAAAACCTATATTCATCTAATTGAATACAGCGTATTTGAGTAGACTAAATGATATTGTGGTAAGATAAATTTAACCTAGCATTTGCATATGCAAACATAGATTGCAAGAACCCTTGAAGTAGGTTATGAGAGGTTAAGTTGAGTTAGATTTAGTTAGGTGAGCTTAGGGTAGGTGAGCCTAAGTTAGGTGATGTAAGGTTAGTTAGGTGAGATCAGGTTAGGTGAGGCTAGTTTAGGTTAGTGTGGTTAGGTTAGGCTATGTGCATAGAAGCCCAATTTTTACATTTTGTATTTGTTCTAAGTCCAAAAATCGGGTATATCGGGTTAGGCCTATTCAGGAAGCGAAACGGGAGGACTCACGAGAAACTAGGACGTCATCAATGACGTCAACATCGACGAAGGCTCCCGCTGAGTAACCTATAAGTATTTTAATCAATTTCGTGTGAAAAATTGTCATCAATTGCAAATTTTATCCCCTAAGCACATCAATAAACGAAGAGAATACATACTAAATGAACAATAAACAATTATCAATATAAAATTGCAATGTTTACTGGAGGAAATTTTCACAGCACTAGAGGCAAAATCTGGGCCGGCATGGCCCTCTGATTTATCTTCTTGGAAGTGAAGCCTCATTTACACTTATTATTTAGTTACAATGCTCTTCACGAAACACATTTAAAGACAACACCGTATTTGTTCGACTTAATTCGTCCAATCTGCCGCTCCTGACTGGCCAGCTACTCGAGTTGCACCCAGACACAAAACACAGTAAAATGATTGTCGTCATATACAGAAAGTTTGAGCAATAACTATTCCTATGGTTTCGGTCGCGTCAAGAATATAATAAGTTTAATTACCTCCGCCGAGGAGGTTATGTTTTCGTCTTGTCTGTCTCTTTGTCTGTCTGTCTGTCACCAAAATAACTCTAAAAGTTCTGAACCGGTTTGGACGAAATTTACAGGAATTGTTAGGTATGTTAGGAGAAACAGATGATTAACTTTTGGTGAAGATATGTCCATCAGTTGGTTTGTTTGCTTGTGGGCCTCATTTTTCTCAATGCTATAACTCAAAAAGTTATGAATGGATTTTGATGAAATCAACATGAGTTTTTAGGTATATAACAAAAAGTAGATGACCAAATTTTGATATTGATCAGTTTGTTCGTTCGTTTGTCACTGTTTTTATTTTTGTGCTTATTAGCACAATAAGTAAAAAAATCATTTATGGATCTTTATGAAATTGATAAGAGTTGTTAGTAACAATGAAAGAAATGAATGATTGAATTTTGGTGCAGATCGGTTCGTTCGTTTGTATGTTTGACTTATGTTTGTCATAACGTTTGTTAGTAGTATAACTCAAAAAGTTATGAACGGATCTCCCAGAAAATTGCACAAGCTCTTATTACTATCAAAAGACAAAATGATTAGATATTGGAGTTTATACAAAGAAAATTATGGTTTCAGAGCCAATTTGAATTTTTTGCTACCGTTGCCTCGCTTGGAGGAGGTATGCGCTCCCAGAGTGCTCTTGTTGGAAAAGGCTATATTAGGTTAATCTCAGTTTTGTTAAGTTAGAGTAGGTAAATGCAGTAGCTAACGTATAATTACCTCCGTCAAGGAGGTTATGTTTTCGTCGAGTTTATGTTTGTCATTCTGTCTGTCACCAAAATAACTCAAAAAGTTACGGACGGATTTTGACAAAATTTACTGGGATTGTTAGGTATGTTACGAAGAACAGATGATCAACTTTTGGTGAAGATCCGTACATCCGTTTGTTTGTTCGTCTGCCTCATTTTTCTCAATACCATAACTCAAAAAGTTAGGGACGGATTTTTATGAAATTTACAAGAGTGGTTAGGTATATCATAAAGAGTCAATGATCTATTATATGATGATCTGTTTGTTCTTTCGTATATTTGTAGCTGTGTTTGATTATATGTTTGTTAGCGCAGCGCAATAACTCAAAAAGTTTTGAGTGAATCTTTATGAAACTTACAGGAATTGTTAATAGTGTCAAAAGACAAACATGATTAAATGTTGGTGCATATCGGCTGATTCGTTTCTATGTTTGAGTTGTGTTTGTCATGATGTTTGTTACGCAAAACCTCAAAAAGTTTTGAATGGATCTTTATGAAATTTATAGGAGTTGTTAATAAAGTTAAACGGCAAAAATGATTAAAATTTGGTGCAGATCGGTTGGTTCGTTTGTATGTTTGACTTATGTTTGTCATAATGTTTGTTAGCAGCATAACTCAAACAGTTATGAAAGGATCTTAAAAAAAATTGTAGAAACTGTTAATATTGTTAAAAGGTACAAATGATTAGAATTTGTAGTTGATACAAAGGAAATCATGGTATTAGAACCAATTTCAAGTTTTCGTTATCGTTGCCTTACTTGGCGGAGGTATGTGCTCTCAGAGTGCTCCAGTTTGATACATAATTTATGGATTTAATATTCACAATTTTCATTGATGTCGTTACTCAAGTGGGAGCTGGCTCAGCTACTTTTTGCAAGTTATTTAAGATTACGGCGAGTTTGACACTACACAATGTAAGCTACTGAACTGCCTGCATGAAGGAGTGAAGCAATGACTGATATGTTTGTCTCATTAGACCAAGCAATTCTATGATTTTAGCCTATTATATGTCGACATTTGTATCAATATAATTTTACTAACGAAAGAGTGTGTTTTTGTGATGATTTAGCGTTTTCTATTCAGATTGCATTGGAAAATATTTCCATATTTAAAATATATTTAATTAAACAAATGTAAACTAATTGCGTTAGAGTACTGATATAATGCTGAACTTAATTAATCAAAACTTTAAGAACTTCTCAATTCCGACAGCTGTAACCTATAACTTCCTGTTCAGCGCTTCAACATCTAGTATAGTAAAAAAATTCCAATACTTGTTTAATGGGGCTTAGTAAAAAATGTCAATACTTATTTAGTGGGGTATAGTAAAAAACACCAAGACTTGTTTAGTGGGGCTATATTAAAAAAAGATTTGCTTTTTGTTGCATTCCAGACACAATTTGCTCGGTTTATGGTTCTCAGTATATTTTTAATGCTTTCTGAAGAAAATTTGTATTTCACGCTTTGTCATTGCAGAGCTATATGTATTTACCTCCGCCAAGTAGGATGTTTTCATCGGCTTTGTCTGTCTGTCTGTTATTCTGTCTGTCGCCAAGATAACTCAAAAAGTTATGGACGGATTTGGATTAATTTACAGGGTTTGTTAGGTATGTTAAGAAAAATAAATGATTACTTTTGGTAAAGATCCGTCCATCCGTTTATTTGTTTGTCTACTTCATTTTTCTCAATGCCATAACTCAAAAAGTTATGAATGGTTTTTTATGAAATTTACAAGAGTTGTTTGGTATATCACGAAGAGTAAATAACCAAATTTTTGCAATGATTCGTTGGTTCGCTCATTAGTTTGTCACTGTTTTTGACTTTATACTTGTTAGCACAATAACTCAAAAAATAATGAATGGATCTTTATGAAATTTATAGGAATTGTTAGTAATGTGAAAAGACATGAATGATCAGATTTTGGCGCAGATATTTTTGTTCGTTTGCATGTTTGACTCACGTTTGTCATAATGTTTGTAAGCAGCATAATTCAATAATTCATGAAGGGATCCCTAAAAAAAATACTGAATCTGTTAATGCTATTAGAGGGCACAAATGATTAGATTTTGGTGTTGATGCAAAGAAAATCATGGTCTCGGAACCAATTTTATTTTTTCGTAACCTTTGCCTTGCTTGGCGGAAGTATACGCTCTCAGAGTGCTCTAGTTTAACTAACTTGAGGCAAGTAGCTTCAAAATAACTAAATACGGATAATAATGTACATTAGGAGATAATCGGGGCTTTTTTCCTACCGGGGCTTTTTTCGGGCACCATTTTTCCTCCGAGTCTTTTTTCCTACAGGGGATTTCTTCCTCCCGGGGCTTTTTTCCTACACCCACTTATAGTTGGTGCCTCAGTCCCTTAGGCAAGATAATCCTTGTATTTTCATACTTCTTAACATTTTTATTGCATCAGCAGAATACAAAAACACTGCTAAACAAAATGGACGCTACGGGACGCCATTTTGTCTCAAGTTTCAGATCTAAACTCCTGAACTTGAACAACATGGTAACTGCCTACACTTGTGATATTGAGCGGCCACTATAGGTGGTGGTGGTGGTTTAAAGACGATCTCGCCTGCACTAACGTAAATATCTCGTAATCCAAAATGAATATGCAGCGGTGCCTCTCGTGTCCCTAAGCTCAATTTTTAAGCGCATCTGCAAAGCTCCCCTTGGACTGCCTCGTATTTCGGTTTAGCGAAGAGTCATCGGCAATATTGTGAGTAATCTTAATACAGTGGCGCCATAGGTCGGATTTTGCATGAGCGTCCAAGCGTTTAGTGCTGCAGGCGAGGTCGGCGATAGCGCCAGGTCTTGAAGTGCTGCAAAACGTCTTTATTGCTTCCGGTGGAAGGATTTCGCCATTTTACAATCTATGAAAAGAGCGATTTCAGAATAATATGTGGAGCAGAATATCGTGGAAGTAAAAAATTTTGTGATACAGTAGTTGGAATTAGAAGAACCAAAATAATGCGGTACTCTGTGAGCTACGAAATGTCGTCAATAGGCATTGAAAATAGTTCAAAAATAGTTCTGTAAATTTTCTTCAGGAACCATGAAAAAAAAAAAAGACTGAGAATAATAAACCGAGCTACTTGTGTCTGGAATGAAAGAGAAAATAAATATTTTTTACTATTGCTCCACTAAATAAGTATTGATATTTTTTACTATACCCCACTAAATAACTATTGGTATTTTTTACTATCCCCAACTAAACAAGTATTGGTATTTTTTTACTATGCCAAAGAATTTCATCCCACTATTCTTTTAGATATTGATGCTCTGAACAGGAATTTATAGGTTACAGCTTTCGGCATTAAGCAATTTTTATTAAGTTTGATTTATCAAGTTCAGCATTATATCAGTACTCATACGCTATTAGTTTACATTTGCTTAATTAAATGCGTTTTGCATATGAAGTTATTTTATAATTAAATTAAAAAAAAAAGTAAATCATTACAAAACACACTCTTTCGTCTGGGCAAAATTATTTGAGGCAAATGTCGGCATACAATAGACAAAAATCATGGAATTGCTTGGCCAAATGAGACAAGCATATCAGCCATTGCTTCACTCCTTCATGCAGGCAGTCCAGTAGTGTACTTGTGTAGTGTCTGCTCGCCGTAATCTTGAATAACTTGCAAAAAGTAGCTGAACCAGTTCCCCCCCCTTTCAACGTGTCTTGAGGAACGACATCAATGAAAGTTGTGAACAATAAATCCATAAGTTTTATATCAGATGATGCATTATAGTTTAAGGTTAGGAGCGTAGGACTGGTTTTGGCAATGAGATCACAGCTAAGGCAAGCATTTTACAGACAAATGGCGCGCAGCTCTAAGTGTAAATACTAATTTAATTCTAAATTTAGCACATTATTATCTTTAAAACAAAGCATTTCTAACGGTTATGACCAGGAAGCAAAGAGCGTAACGGGAGGACTCAAGTGAAACCAGCATCGAAAAGTGACGTCATCAATGACGTCAACAACGACGAACGGTACGGCTTCGAGTGTTTTGATTAATTTTACCAGAAAATCGTTGTCAATTACAGATTTTATCCCTAAAGCACATGGATAAATGAAGAGAAGATATACTGACTGAATAATAAACAATTATCAATGGAAAATTGCAGTGGAGGCTGGTGGAAATTTTCACAGTACCAGAGGCAATATCTGGGCTGGAATGGCGCCCTGATTTAACTTCATTGCTGTGAAGCCTTAATTACTCTTCATATTGAGTTCACAGTGCTCTTTAGAAAACATATTTAAACATGTCATCGTATTTTTTCGGTTTAATTCATGCAATCTCCCTCTCCAGATTGGCCAGCTACTTGAGCTGCACCCACACACAAAGCACGGTAAAATGGTTGTCGTCAAGTACGGAAAGTTTGAGCAATAACTGCGCCAACGGTTTTTCACGAGTCGAGAATATAACACTACTTATATTTATGGTTGGGATTGAGAGCCCAACCTACGAAGGCCTGCGGTCCGACCCTCAAATACTTCGACTCGTCGGAGTGATATCATTCGCCGACGTGCGGTTACGGTTAAGTTTTATTTTAGTTCCACTAAGTCCTCCCGTTACTCTCTTTGCTTTCTGGTTGTGACCTACAAATTCATATTCAACGCATCAATATCTACCGGTATTGGTATATACAGTAAACCCCCTGCACAAAGGACATCCCGACACAACGGACTTGTTCATTTTAGTTCGAAAGGCCCCATCCGCACAACGGAATAGTACGGTAAAAGTCCGCTGTACTGAACGCCCTCAAAAAGAAAGGTAAAACGATCAACACAATGGACAAAACCCATGAAAGTCCGTTGTGTTGAATAAACCTCTCTAGCCTAACGGACATGCTATTGCACCACAAAACAGAAGCGTGCCTACGAGTTTTAGTGCTTTTGTTTGCATTTGTAATGAGTCCGGTGTGCTAGAGGGGTTGTCCGTTGAGCAAGAGGGGTAAGTCCGATGTACGGATGGGATTGTCCGTTGTGGCAGAAGGGATTTTTCCATTTCGCACAACGGATACATCCTCACAACGACCAAGGCGTTCCCCCGAGGTGTTCGTTGTGCGGAGGGTTTACTGTACATATACTGGTTAAAAATATCTAGTTTCGAGCGCGGGTTATAGTAAAACTTACCCAAGTATATTTATCAAGCTATCCCTGAAAAAGGAGACTAAAAAATTATACGGAGAAAACGATCTCACTGATGACTAAGGAATTTCACCAAAGAACCGTTGACTATAGCCATAAGGAAACGAGAGAACCGATTATTGTCAAAGAATCGTTGAAGGGAGAAGGTCAAAAATATCAGCGTATTATCAAATTTTCGAATACCATTATGAATTTATTCATTGTTTTATCAAATAGCAGTTTAAAAATATGATCCTTGGAATAATGTGAGCACCAAGCTGATTTCGAATGCAGCAAGCCTATCAGTTCCCATCAAAGAACCTTTGTAAACCGAAGATTGAAAGTAACACACCATCAATAGAACCATTGATACCAATGCAATAATGATTTTCTGATCAGTATACGGAAAATTTTTAAAAATGTCGTGCACAACGAGCGACAATCATACTAACCAACATAATTATAGCGGATTATGCTCAAATTTTGTTATATGATAAAGATGCAACTACTGTACATACTTGTATGTTTCACTAAGTGAAGGGGCTACCTGCCTTGCCTACCATGACTGCATGTGCCTATTTTACACCACACACACACACACACACACACACACACACACACACACACACCTACACACACACACCCATGTTCACAGGTCTGCTTGTAACCATACCGTCCCATTTTTCTGGTTGCTGGTACCATTTCGGGTCTGCTTGTAC
>LQNS02015106.1:1614739-1633959 GCA_001587735.2 Parhyale hawaiensis
GCAACATTCGACGGAATACCGAAGCAAGCGGGGCTGCAAGCACACCAGCCACCTTCCGAAGAAAGAAAGGAAACATACCCGATGGATCAGTGCCCCCATATGGGTCCAGGTCAAGGTCCGAACAACTTGCATCTAACGGAAAATAGGTACCGTAGTTCATCAATACAAATATCCCTAGATGGCTGCTGATAATCCAAAAATAATGTAACCTGTAACCTGACAACTCTTAATATTTACGTGCCTCAAATAACCTAGACCATAGACCACACCATACATTGACTGGACACATCGCCTTATAAGGCAGATTTCGATCCCGAAATTGGGCCTGACTGCACGGTGCCGCAGACGTATTTTTATATGTTCTCCCATTACTTTAACATACTTTGTTTAGGATATTTGAATTAATTCGTTTACGTTCAGCAATGACTGGCAAACCTGTACATACTTCTGAAACTTCTATACGCAACAAATTGACAAAAATATTAAGACTTGAAGTGTGATTATACGTAGAGCAACTGTTTATGACATCCTTCGATACTTGCAGTAAACTTATACTGCAATAGTTGGTGAAATGAACAGTCTCATTTTGTAGAACAGAAGCTTCTCAAATTCGTGGTATGCTCGATTTGTAAGTAAACAGCTGATGAAAATGCTTTGAAATTAATTAGGTATTTATACGGACTAACCGAAAAAATCAGAACAGACTGCTGAGCTGAAAGGTGAGTTGGGGCAACTTGCAGCCATGAAGTGGAGCACGGCTTGCAATGAAGTGATGAAGCACTGGCCGCCAGGAAGTGATACAGCATTTGAAGCTGTGAAATGATCTAGCATTGGGAGCAGTGAAGTGAAATAGCATTGGTAGCAGTGGAGTGACATAGCACTGGCGGCCGTGCAGTGCACTGAATGATGAAGCACTGGCCGCCGTGAAGTGATGTAGTATTGACAGCAGTGAAGTGATTCAGCATCGACAGCCGTGAAGTGATATCGCATTGGCAACGGTGAAATGATGTAATGTAGTCTTGGCAGCTATTACGTGATATATCATTGGCCGCCCTGAAGTGGTGTAATACATGCCACTGTGAAGTGATTTAATTTCGGCGGCAACCATGAAGTGTTTCAACCTAGGCAACCAAAAAGTGGTGCAGCATAGGAAACCATTAAATGATATAACGTAGGAAACCACAAAGTGGTGTAATATACCCAGGCAGTTATGTGAAACGATATTGACAATCATGATGTACAGCTTTAGATGATTCCATTAATGAAAGGTTGTGTCAGCCATAAATTGCTCTGTTTTAATATCATTTACCGGCTGCCTTCCTTTCTTTATCTCATAGTTAAATATGTATTTTTAGTTCATTGGTAGTTACCAATGTAGCATTACTGTGGTTTTATTTCGTTTTTCAACATTATTGTTTTATTTACCTCACTGTTGTTGCGGCTATTGGGATGAGGTCTAACAAAAGCTCTACGCACATCAATTTCTGAGGTTATTGCTTCAAATCCGTCATTGGAATAAATTCAACTGAATGTGATATTACAGTACATTACGTTTAGCATCTATGAGCCAATTTTTTTCCTATAAAATTTTACTGTTCCTAGAAATTATAAATTTTCAATTTTTCTTGGTGTCCGAAGGTATGATGTAGATCGCCTACTGAAGATATGTGATTGTGAATTGAGATTCCCTGCTCTTCAATGCATTCCTCATAGTACGACGGAGAAATTAATCTTTGTGTGAGATCTCTGTGATTATTAGAACTCGTTTTATGAACACTTACGTAAATCGGCCTCCAGGCCCAATTGATGGAGGCTCGATTTCAGTGCCCAGTCAATGTATGGTGCGATCTATGCCCAGACTCATTCCGTGTGTTGACGTATTTTCCGCTATTGTTCGAAATAGTTTTTTCTTCCATTATAATATCTGTGACATATATATAAGAACTAAACAAAATATTTTAAATTTTCTAAATATTGAAGGAAAGGCGTGCAGAGAATTTAGCATTCCGTCATTCATAATTTCCACACTACTCGAGTATTTGATTCTGTCAACTTGCATCCAGCTGCGCCGGATCGTGACGGTGAAAATTTTGCGTCTTTAAAGCAAAGAAACATGAGGCGGCCTGCCTCAGGTCTGCATCAACTGCTAAGTGGTTCTCTTGAGTGCGATTATCCAGGGAATAAACGTGGTGATTATCTGTTGATGCAAGATTCGGTGAGTAAGGTGGATAGCGCAGCTGTTCCCAAATCACAGTTTGATCGCTTCCTTCTTCTCACCTTCACGGCCTCATCATCATCATCTAGACAACCAGTGGCCTCTCACTATCTACATAAAGTATCAGATCTTACAATGTGAAGCTCTAGAACTATTGCGTTCTTTCACGTGATAATCCTAAATCGCTTCATGTGTATATTTGGCGACTTGATTTAGCAATCTTGAAGTCATCAAGCATACAACCTGGAACCAGCTGCTTCGACACTTCCATGATTCCTGACAGCTGGTTTAGCTGTGACTAGCGTGAAATCACCCCTCCCTATATGACTAGTACACCCAGTCTCTTCACTATATATTCAAGTACAACCAACTGTATATCAGGGGTTGCACTAAATATTTTTATGTCATTTGTTCGGATCGGAAAGACAAAATACCTACGTATATGCTAGCGTAACCCGCAGTTAGCGAATAACTGCAGAGAAGCTGAATAATTGACACGTTTTTAAGTGTTCATGCTCGAGGTTATGATACTATAGTACTACAGAATCTGCGGTGCACTCGCATCCTTTGTCAACGATTTCAACTGTCGAAAGGAACGTTCGCGGCCTTTTCTACTTCGGCAGTGCAGTAATTTCAGTGAAACTGATTGCCATCTTTAGAATTAGAGGAAGGGAGCGACATTGACATCGTCAAAACTCGTGAATCATATTTTCGTCATTACTATGAATTAGACGCTTTTTCAACATGCTAAAAAATTATAGCTGTGGGTAAGATGTTCTTCATCCGTTGTGGAAAGAGCGTTATAATTTGTACCGCACCATCAAAACAAACGGAATATACTATCGTTGTCACTTTAAATTTGATCGTACGTTTCATGCTGCCCCGCCTGCCTGTTCTTTGATTTCATGTTAAAATTCACTAAATATGAGCGCCACTATAGTCCAGCTCAGGATAGAAAAATTTGATAACGCCTTACTCAAGGTGATCCGTAACGGGCCTGGCTACAAACTATCTAACATGTATAGCCGATGGCAGCGCATACTCTTTCCGAGCAGGGGCCAAACAATGGGCCGCAATGCAGTGTAGTTTGTAATGATAGTATTACCTGATCTTAGTATCTAATGTAACTTTAGTATTAAGCTGTCTCCTGTGTACCATTCCTTATGTGTACCTAATAAAGCATATTATTATTATTATTATTATTATTATTATTATAGTGTGACCATTTTATGAAAGCGGTTCAGTCGTGGTCAAATTAATCTATAGCGTTGCTAATTCTATGAGTATATCTGAGATTTTGTTCGGCCCATATCTTCGACACGCCCACTAACTGCATATAGAGAAATCTCTTAAATATTCATAGGACTGGCCCCGCTGTAGAGGAACTTGACCACGACTGAACCGCCTTCATAAAATGGTCATACTATAATTTTCCGTTGGTAGAGCAGCACGACCAGTTCTCGCGTTCTGTTGGAAAGTACAACAAACTTCTATCCATCTTCGATATGGCAAACTTTTTTCCTTTTACAAATGGAAATGTGACTTAGTTGGATCAAAATTTAAATTAAACTTTCTAAATTTTCTGATCTATGCCACTGCTTCATACCGAACAGAAAACGAACAAATAACTAGATAAACACAAATGAATAGATCAATAAACAAACACGCAGCAGCCTGTATTATTCACATGTTGTTTGATATACTGTATATTCAACACGGTATCTTTAGCTCCATCCAGTATTTGATTTATTTAATTGAGAATACAATAAGTTTGCGGACCAGGAAATAGACGACGAGATACCGCGTGTTTGCACGTGAAGAGTGTTGATGCACTCTATCATATTAGTCTCGAGAACTATATATAAATTTTTTGCATCCGCTCGGTGCCATACCCACTTTTGTATTGACTAATCCTATTCCTGTCTTCTAACCTACGGAGTTTCCCTGCGCGACCATTTTGCAACACTTTCGAGTCCTCACCGTCGTGTACAGCTGGTTAAAAATGCTGCGGAAATGTCTTCTCATGAAATTAAAGGAGAAACTACCGTCTTTTGAGCGTAATTCAAGTGCTACAAAAGAAGGTTTTGCATCCTGTATTGCCTTAGAGGATTCGCAAGTGCCCATTGGAGCTTCCTGGTGCGGACCTTGCTGGGACACGCGAGCTACAGCCCATGCAGTCAAAAGAATGAATGCTTCCGAAGCTTTGCAATGCTCCTCAACGACCACTTCGGGGTTTGGTCTGCTTAGAATTTTGCGATGTTGTGATGTTAGTCTCGGGGGGCAAACGGCCTTAGCCATGCACGAATATCGCGCGTCCTTGCCGGTGTGTAATCCTCGAGTTGGTCGTCTTGCTACTCTTTCTGCCTAACCCGTTCCTGTCACGTACCTGCATGCGGGAATGTGTCGGTATCTTAGATATTCGGGGATTGTCTGCTCGGTAGTTTGTGTTGGTTTCAGGAGCGTACGGTTTGTGCCGTGTCCGAACGTGAATTCTTGAGTTTGTTGCTTCACTACTCTTTTTGCAAAAGTGTCTGGGAGCATGATGGAGATATTTTGATTTTCGGGTATGGGCTTCTCGGCACACGACAATGTTGTGACGTTGCTTTGGAGGAAACTGCCTCTGCCAACACGAATGCCACGTGTAGTTCTGGAGCTTGTAATGTTGCCGGAGTACAGGAAAGGGGGGGGGGGTACTTTCATAAGTGCTACTGACGTCATGAAGTTCGTGAGTTTCAAGCCGCGTCTACACGACGATCTTTTTTGTCGAAGTTTGTGATCGCGGAGAGATTTTGATCGCCAAACACACGCGGAGACCGGAGAGCCTTCGAAGTCCATGATCTTTGATCGCCGACAGTGCTGGAAATCACGATCAAACAACGCAATCACAAAAAGTTTGCAAACTATATTACGCTCTGTAAATAGATGTATCTATTTTACAAATATTATTTAGTAATTAAAGCATATTTTTCTTTTGAAATGTGCCCGCTTAGTGAATTTTATTTATGTTTGATTCGAACTTCTGTACTGCGGGAAGCATTTGGCAACTATGTGTTGCCAATTAGTAATAACTGTAGCATATTCCTCAAATTACGTCTGTACCTTTTTTTTCATTAGTAAAAGCTACAATGGAGCAAGAGTTCCGTTTTAATGGAATGAACGGATGTACACAGTGTGAAATGCAGTAGAAATTGAATAAATTCATCAATAAAAAATTATAAATTATTGTTCTATCTTGTGCATTTCTGCATGTGAGGGGATGCCAGTGAATTAATTTTTAGCTATAATTTCTGCCAGTATACATAAAGTTTGGAACGCCGATCAGCATCTACAACTACAATAATATCTGACCGTTAATGTGAGGGTGGAATATCGAGGAATAGTAATGGAATGCTGAATTTGTGTTTAGTGACCTTGAATTGATCGTGGCTTCTGTTTTTGATGCCGTTGGAACAAGGAGGCGAAATTGTTCGTGATTTTGATCGTCGATTCTTGTGTTTGTGATCGCTGAAAAGATCGTCGTGTAGACGCGGCTTCGGTGACGTAGTAAGGAATTAGCCAATCACAACTACTACAGCGTCTCAGTCAAGGTTCCCAGAATTGGTACTTTAGTACTATAGTTTGTACTAATGGTGTTAGGATTTTCTCAATATAATAGTAATGTTATCAATTTATCTCCAAATTTGGTACTATTTACTTATAAAATATGACAATTTGGTACTATCCATGAAAAATTTATCTGCATATTTACATCAGTTTGAACCTATTTTGTACATTTTGTTGTGTTTTGGTACCTTTCTTCTGTTGGTACTTTTTTCTAGCAGCAAAACCAAATGCCAGCAATGCAGTCAGACATTGTAGAGGAGCTGAGGAAAGAGTTTACGTCGCATGAAACTGCGTTTTTTTGGGCTATATTTTTATTGGGAAAACAGTTTGAAGAACGATCGCACTAGGGACTCTGCCAACTGTGCATAGCCTTGTTCTCGTAACTCTGGCAGGAAACAAATTCCACTAAAAAGTAGCAAATGCAGAAAACTACCACAAAATTGAAAATTAATGCACTTATTATGAAGAAAAAGGTATATTTTAGCATGTATTTCGACTTGTGTTATTCCACCAGCTATTTGGGTCTCAAAATATTTGCAAAACGCCTTGTTCGTGTTTCTTTTGCTCTCTTCAATCCAAGCTGGAAATATTTAGTTTTTCAACCAGCCTATTCTGATCACAGCTAGTAGTTAATTTTATTTTCTCTTTGGGTGTACTGCTCCTAACATATTAGTCATCATATTTATCTCTTGTTTAATTCATTGTAGATATGGGATGAAACTATGAAAGTGTAAAATATCTATGTACGAAGAATAAATGCCAACTTGCACACTTTTCGTCACGTACTCGGATAATCGAAGTGACGCAGAGCTCTCTTATCACTGCCTATTATCACTGCGTCAGGCCCAACGAACTATCGGTGTCGGAGCCAAATATATTTGTACGAGTATCATATTCGTTGAGTTTAGTATTTATTGTCTCGTTAGACTGATACTGGCTCAAAATATTATGTTTTGTGCCTTTTTACTTAATCTAGACCACAAAAATGTTCTAGTGCATGACGTACGGAAAAAGTAACAACTTTTAAGGGCCTCGTAACAAAAGTAACAAAATTCACATCTTCAACCAAAAAGTAACACTTTTGTTACGATTGCAACAGTTCTGGCAACCCTGGTGACGCGTAGCCGCCCTGCCAATCCCCATGTTTTAATCTAGTCCCCCTTTCTTGTACTGTGATGTTACTTTCAGTTAAACGTGTCAGAGACACAAGTTCTTTGATTGAGAATCTAAGTTCCATTTTTGTTTCGCATGTTGTGATCGAGATTATGGTATTCTTGTTGCCACTCAACGGTTTTTAGAGCACGACTATCAGGTAAAGTTTGGTGTTGTGTTGTACAACATTGTTTTCTGCTAAGCGTGTCTCTATGTGGCCCATCTTAGCAATATTGTGTCGAGCTTTCTTCTTATTGATGTTGTTAGTTTTCTTCGGCCACCAAAGATGTTTAGTATATATAGTGTCTAAATGTCAAAACGATTATCTGAAAGTACACACCCTAATGAAGAAGTCTGTAAAAAGTAACGGTGCAGTAATTAAGATGAGCGCTTTTCGTGTTTTTTTTTTCAAATATGTTCTGGCAGAAGCATATTTCGCTTCTTGCTTCGTATTTTATTTAAAATATAGTAGAAACCCGAAAGACCCAATTTCAACTAGGCAAGTAGCAGTAGTAGTAGTAGTAGTTGAAGTTTTTATTAGCGCTTCAATGGCACACTGCCTATATCGCTCCGAACTATTCCTGTGTTCAGCCACAGGGTCGTACGCCTAGCACGGAGTTTATCTCATTCTAAATTATAAAGTAGTTGTAAGGAGAACATTATTATTATTATTAATTTTACATATAGTATATTTAATTCTCAAAGAAAAGGGTAGAGCCCTTGTTGACGATAGCATTTATCGTATTGGATTCATCACAGTTTGTGATAGAGGTTACATCCGGTAAGAAAAGTCTTTAGGGCATTTCTATTAAATTGGTCACAGGGTCCCTCAGAAAGCAATCCTCGGAGGATGGAGTCGGTATCCCGACCATGCAGGTCCGGATAGCTAGCAGTCCCTCTGCTCGTCTGAGAAGGTGGGAGGGACACTCGGCCATCAATTGCAAGACAGTGAGATGTACGACGCAGTCGTCGCGCTAGGGTTCCGACGCCTCATCCGCAAATAGTCGTGAGCAAGTCTTGTGTGCCCAATACGTAGGCGGCACAGTATAACGCCCATTCGATGGTCGTCGCTTTTTGACGAGTGCCATTGTCGGACGGTTTCTGTAATTGTTCGTGATTTATTATTTCTCTGCGCCAGCCACGGGGATTGCCATAGCTCGGGCAGGCTTCGTTTGATTAGTGGGTAATAGTCTCGGCAGGGGACTGCACTGTTTGCCGTGGGCAAATCCATACAGAGTCACCTGCTTCGACTCCTCATCTGCGAGCTCATTGCCCGGGATGTCAACATAACCAAGCATTCTACAGAGACACACAGACCTTCCATTTTTACTAAAACTTCATGCACGGGCTACCACGGACAGTTAGCACTACCCAAATGAAGCACATTGCAACACCGGGAAGCCGAAACGGTTCTATGGGAAACCCGACAAAAAGCCATTAACATCTGTCTTAAACGCATGCAGGCCAACACGACAGAGAGCCCATGCCGGCAAAGAATTCCAACCCCCAAGGGACCTGGGTACGAAGCACCTGCCGAACTGATTAGTTCGACATCTAACATCTTCCACCGGGAAAGTGTGCTCACCGACCGCAGCACGTGTTCCTCTCCTAAGCACCTTAAGTGCAGGGATAGACGACTACAACCAATGCCTCTCATTGTTGTTCAACTTATAAAACATACAGAGTTCGGCAACCCTTCTCCTATGGGACAGGTTCACCAAATCATTAGCCGCGCACAGCCTACTTTCTGAACTAACAAGTCGGTCCAACAGATGCAAGTGACTGTCAGCAGCTGGAGCCCAGACCGGTGAGCAATACTCCAACACAGGTAGATATATAGAAGCATCTGCGGACAACCCACTGTCACAAAAAAACAGAATTCACCTTACACAAAAGCCCAATCTTACTGGAATCATGTGACACCCGTCGCCTAATATGCGGCTCTGAGGTAAGCTTTTTATCAAAAACAACACCAAGAATGTCCTAGCAGCCAGACTCCTGAAGCATGGTGTCGGTTATCTCCAGATGTGGATGCTGCGGTACAAGGGTCTGAGATCGACTGATAATCATCAACTTGGTCTTACTGGCATTCAGCTTCATACTCCAGGCCGAACACCAGGCACTAATGCGAGACAAATCCCTATTCAGGAGACTTGGGCGACAGCGTTATGCATGCGTGGTGTAGGTATCACTGCTATCAAAGTGGAATCATTGGCATAGTTGATCATTGTGTTTTCCAGCGAAGAGAACATATCACTAATATACAGAATGAATAACAGCGGGCCAAGTACGCTACCCCGAGGGCATCAGACTTCACCGCGACTGGGGCGCTTAAAACGCCGTCAACAGACACACTCTGCGTTCGCTCAGAAACAAAATCGCAAATGATTGACAGAACCCTACCACCCATACCATAAGACTCAAGCTTGTACAATATACTATTGTGATTGACCCTGTCAAACGCCACGCTAAAGTCCAACTGTACAAGGCGTGCCTCAGACCCACAATCCATCGCTGACTGTAAATGGTGTGACACCAACAACAATGCGACACTACAACCTAAACCAGTTCTGTACGCAAGCTAACCGGCAGGCAGCAAATCCGTAACCATCCTCTTGTAATTGTTGTATCGTAGTTACTATTCAGTTGATGACAGGGTGCATACTGTCGTATGCTCGAATGGCCTGTACTACACTCAGTAAATCGGAGAATATTGTCAAGTTGCTCTCATCGCTGTCTCCAATGAGGAGCGGTGCTGCGCACACGCCGAACAGCTCGGCGGTGAAAGTCGAGGTCTCCGATGATAGCCGGCATGCTCTATATAGTTTCATCAGTCGCAGCGGCTGCGCATCCAACTCGGTCTCCCGTGTTAGAGCCATCGGTATAGATGTGGGTAGAGTCACTGTGTTGGTCCCTCACGTGCTCCGTGAAGAGAGTTTTTAGGAAGAGGGGATTGGAGTCCTTCTTTTTTGGGTATTGCGTGCCAGGAAAAATAGTTGAAACTAGGCAATATTTCACCGTCTTGCTTCCCGTGGTGCTAAAAAGTATACCAAATATGTATATTAACTTTCACTGTTGGCAAGGAACTTTTGCCAATGCAGTGTTTAAAGACTTGATGAATTATAAACGAAATCTAGCTTTACATAACATCGTGACAACTGAAATGGGCTACTGTTAATGTTGAGTATTTTACTCTGACACTGAAATTTTTACTACCTACGGGACGCACGAGACTACTTCCATATTACTCCATGAGCGTTTTGATTGCACAGCGAAATCAAGTTTTTAACCCTTGACGTGTCCAAAACTTCACATAGGTGTGTTGGCTTCGACCCGCGCGATGATTCGAATTTCAGGCTTTGGCCTTCAATTGATTACCTGCGAGACTTCCAAGAATTCAATCACAATTTATAAAGTGTATGGAGTTTTCCGTTGGCTCAACATAGTCGGATTGTTTCGAACACCTACAACACGAAGCCGACGTTCATGTTTGCAGTTCCAAGCTAGTAAAGTCTAACGAGCAAGGCTTAGATCAAGGAGGTTTGATAGAAGGAAGGAGCATGGCCACTTTTCGCTGCACTGGTCAAAGTACTTCTTTGTTCTTCGGTGGGTGCTCCCTTCCCACCAATCACAGGCTCTCAGCCATCATTTCTCATCAATGAGAGGCCTGCTGCCGCCCTTGCAGCCAATCATCGCGCCAGCCAGACTTCAACCATTCCGGAAGAATCAGCTTCAGATTCTCCGCAACCATTGCTCCCTCCTTCTTATTAAAACTTCTCGGCTTAGATCAACTTTGACGAGCTAATCCAACGAGCTCCACGTCAACGCTGTTAGCAACTGAGGTCAATGTGCATTAGCTACAGCAGTATCTTGTCCATTATATGTAGGTACGCATACTGGTAGGGATTTTTGGGTTTCCGTCCCTCTTGATAATTATTATTACACCCTTTGCATCGGAGGTATTATCAGTGGTACGCGCCTTCATTTATTTTCCTATACTATATGCAAAGAAGTATTTCAAACACTAGTGAAAAATTGTTTCGAAACCCTCCCATAGTTAGCTAGCCCTTCAAGAACTCACATTTTTTTTTACTGGAGTCGATTGTGCAATTCTCCTGAGTCCTGATGATCATTGTTTCATTCAGTTTCTTCTTTCCCGACCGGCAGTAAATACCAATGCGCCTTGATCCGGCATGGGACCACCCTCGTGCGTGTATACCATGTTTATGGAGATGTACTGTGTGTCCCTTTTTTATTTTTCGCTTTTGAGTGCTTTTGCAGCGTTGCGCTTATGGGAGGTTTAATTCTAGGAAAAATATAATTTAAGAAAATGTATCATTTAAAAAACATCGTGCATTGGTGGTTGAGACTTGGCTGTTCAGAGGCAATGATTCATTTAGGTCTTACTTCAACACTTTTTTTCATCCTAATGTTTCCATATTCAAGTAGTAGTAGTTTTTATAAATATTTCGGTTGTCTTCGGTTTACACAGTGCCGTGAGATAATCTAATGTGCTTTGCTTTAACTTGTCCTAAACGTCAGTCCTTGGTAGAGGATTGGCCACTATGCATCTAGTTTCGGCTGTAAATTTCAAACCGATCTTGCTCGAGATGGCCGAAAATTCAATCTAGCGAGGGCCATCACGTAGGCTCTCTTCAATACTCCTCTCTACGTTATCAATTCTTTACGATCTGACGTACCCGTTACTTTTCTTAGCGGGTACTCTGTTATAAGATTTATATTTCGGTGTAGTGGAAGCAGGAGCGTGGCTGCATTGTAAACAGTTTGAGTGTCTGTGTTCTCGTAGACAGATTCTGCACGTCCGTTCTCAGTGCGTCCCCGGCTGGTGGGATAAAGAAGTATGTACGCTGTGCTATGCTGCAGGAACGGCTTCTCTAGTGATGGAAGTCCTAGCAACTGGCCATGTCCGAGTCGGCTCCTGTAGTCTTGAAGCTCTACAAGTTGTACCAAAAATTTTCTTTTATCCTATGAGGATAAATTAACATATCAATTTAGCGAATATTGCTTAGTTTCAAACGTCACTCATAAAGTACGCTGGACCTCTTAGGGTTAACCGGATCTTAGCGGGCTGTGCTACTTCGGTGCTAACCCTTTTTTCTAAGAATATGATAGGACAGAGGATCCTTGATGCAAAATAATTAGCGCTGCTTCAAATATAGCTAAACCTCTAATATAATACAGTGACGCATGCCATGCATTTTCTGGGTTGTATTAATGTTGATATTCATATACCGGGTCACTCGTTAAATTCGAACAAATAACGGGATGCGAGGATGTGCGGCTCGCACGTCGTTCATGCTACTGAATCTGTGCTACCGAGTTTCAAATATATTTCAGGGCCGCCAAGTGAGGTATCCCCTCCTCGCTTCCAGTTGTTTGTACGTACGAATGCGTATGTGCTCTCGTCATTATGCAACATTAAGGTTCACTTAAGGCGTTATTGTTGGTATATGTTACTAATACTTTTCCATAAACCACGTTCGATTCTTTCATGCTTTACTCGAGAGTGTAACTGAGAACGATCTCTTCTCGTATACACTATGTTTTTTAGGGTGGGCACAGAGGCTCTCAGTGCTGTTCGGGCATTGGCATTGGAGGTTCCTGTAGGGATGCCCCCTGAGGTTTGGTTAGTTGGGTCCCACCCTTTGTTATCCTTACCCTATCAAAAACCACGGCCGCCGCAGAAGCTAAAACAGTGATTCAGTTTCTGTGCGGCACCGCGGCCGTCCTAAATTTTGTTAGGGTAGGAAGCCTTCTTGCATAATGCTTTCGCGATACTTGTTCATTTGTGGTCACTTCCTTCGTTACTGCTCTTCCGCTACTTTTTCTAATTTTCTATAATCATCAGTGGGTGCATAGTTTTACTGGACATATAGTACATGTCTCTTCTTTCTCTTCTCTTCGGATCGCAGCGATCGCTGAGTGTTAATATCTCTGTCAATAATGCTACTTTTAGGTCGTTATGGTAGTGACTTACTTGCAGAATTTTGTCTTTTTCTAGAGGCGACAAGGCATTCTGGAACTACGCTCTCGTGCTCTACATGAACCACAACTTGCAAGACTCGACGTTGCCACGTCTAGCGGCTGTGCAGCGCGGCGGCGTTAGTATAGCAGCCAATAGCGGCCTCTGCCCGCCGTCGCAGATGTGGCACACTGTTGCCAGCGCTGGAGCTGCCTTGCACGACATCCAGGTATGTCACCGCACTGCGCGTAACAGCATTTACACATGTAGCAGTTGCGAACCACTATAGTGGAGGAAGCTTTAAATTGATGGTCAGGTTTATGTGATTGCTCTGTTCGGATGTTAGGTTAGTGGAGATTAGATTAGAGAAAATTGAATTAAATTAGATAAGATTAGATAAGAGCGGAGTAGATGAGATAAAATAAAATTACATTAGATGAGGTTGGATTAAATAGTGGGCACTTGATCAACCAAGGGGTGTGTTTTAAGAAAAGAGGTAAATTATAGGTTTTGGTTTCCCCTTCGTCTCTACCTGTACGTAACATCACTTACAGTACTATGACAAGTTTTGATCCTAGTGTTGTTTCTAGTGTTTTGCTGACATTCAGGTAAGTCATTCGTCTGCCCGTGACTCCCCAGCTGTGAAAATTTGGAAACCAGTGTTTCAGAAATTTGAAATGTAATTCGGGCTGCACTACAGAAGTTTGGCAACAAGTATTTCGGGGAGTGCTTTCCAAGTTAGGACTCTAGCCTTCCCGGTAGTGTTGAGCTGTTTGTCATTCATGTTTGTCACTGCCCGGCGCGTACCATCACCTCTAGTTGAGTTAGTTCTACATAGAATTAACTGCTGTGGAATCCGGTCAGCAAGACAGGTCTTGGTCTGCATATCAAAACCGATGTGTTCTTATCCGGAGTAAGCCATGGATCGTTTTCTGCAATTGACACACCCCGAGAAACTGTTTGTTGGCGGTACTTAAAAAAGAAGAATATCAGCTGGTAACTTTGTGAAGTTGCATTGACATTTGAGTCGTTTGCTCCCAGTGCGTATATAGTGTACAATATTGGAGCTCCCTGCTTTGTCCTCATAAACATAACTAAGTATCTAAAAAAAAAAAATGACTGGCTACAATCTTGGTCGTAAATTCAAATGGTCCAGCAAGTTACATTAAGTCGATTATCGTCATTTTGCCGTAATTAAAACTCGAAAAGCTGGAGGCTTTTCTGCAATTTAACAGCTACCCAAGAAAGCATTCAAGCGCTGCCGAAGTTTTACAAAAAATGGCTTTAATGACAGATTTGAGTAAATTATTTTAAACTTTATTTTTAGTGATGCATAGCTATGTACTTGTATAGATTCAGGATGAAGAGAGTGCATTTTATTCACGCTAGGCTACTTTTTCAAACTATACTTTTTCAAACTATATAAAAACTTAATACAAGTAAACAGGCATTAGGCAAACAGACGCCAGCATCGGCTGAACGTGAAGTGACCCTAACGCCACCTAGTGGGTTGGAATGAAACTATTCGCCATGTTGGCGTGCAATGTTGGATCATTGTAATTTCCTTTAAAGCTGGAAGTGCGTCAGGATAAACGTAAATTGGCGAAATAGTGCACCAACACGATGCTTATGTTTTACAGTGCGGTTGGCCTGGCGATTTGAACTGTTTTTGAATCCACTAAGAAAGTTATGTTTTATCTGAGATAGCCCAGAAAGTTGTGGACGGATCTGTACGAAATTTACAGGGATTGTTAAGCATGTTAGAAGCAACAGATTATTAATTTTTGGTGAAAATCCGTTCATCCCTTTGTTTGTCCGCCTCTATTTTTTCGTAAGTACGTACCATAGCTCAAAAATGTATGAACGGATTTGTATAAAATTTACATGAAATGTTGTCTATATCACGAAGAGAAAATGACCAATTTTCTGACACGATCTCTTTGTTCGCTTGTTTATCTTTATTATTATAACCTCCGCCAAGGGAGTTATGTTTTTGTCGTGTTTCTCTGTATATTTGTCTGTCTCTTTGGCTGTCAGCAACATTGCTCAAAAAGTTATGAACGACTCTTTGCGGAATTAACAGAGATTATTCGGCACGTTAAGAGGAACAGATAATTAACTTTTGGTGAAAATTGATTCATCTGTTTGTCTGCCTATTTTTTCTTAGTAGTATACCTCAAAAAGTTATTGCCGGATTTAACTGAAATTTCATCAGATGTTAGGAATATTACGCAGAGCAAATAACAAAAGTTTTCTGATGGTCTGTTTGTTTGTGTGTCGCTGTGTTTTATTTTATGCTTGTAAGCAAAATGTCTCAAAAAGTTATTGATGGATTTTTATGAAATTTACAGGAATTGTTAGTAATGCTAAAAGACATACCGTCTAGAAATTTTTAGTGATGCTCAGTTGGTCCGTTTGTGTGTTTGACTTATGTTTGCCATAATGTTTGTTAGCAGCATGACTCAAAAGTTATGAACGGATCTTCAAGAAATTTACAAAAACTGTGATTACTGTTAAAGAATACAAATGATTAAATTTTGGTGTTAATGTATAAGATTATGGTTTCAAAATCGAGACGAGTTTTTCGTTACCATTGCCCTGCTCGTCGGATGTAGGTGCTCTCGGAGTGCTCTAGTTATTAGAAATACTCCAGACTGGGGACGCGAGAACGGAGAAAACTCCATAAGGTTATCAAACCCCGCGTGACCAAGCCAACAAGTGAAGAAAGAAATAGAGAAACTTTAAAAAAAAATCACAAATTGACTGTTTTCAAAATGTTTAAAGTAGCAAATACCAGCACAAACAAAGGTAGAGCCATCAAGACTATATTAAATATCTACTTAAGCGCGGATTCAGTTAACAGATTGATGGACTTGCTGTCACTGAGACGATGACCGCTGTACCTACATGATTAACATGTAAGCGCTGCAGCAGCGGTAGATCACCTCACAAACTTCCTTCGTCTCAAAATATGAAGAATGTATCACTTACGGCATGAAATTGAACTTCTTACCACCTCCGCATTCCTAGTTGCAGCCACAACTCAAGCTACGCTGTTGTTGCCAGCCGCTGCCTGAGCTCTCGCAAGTTCCTTAATTTACCATTAAACAACATTGGTCGAAGAGCCAACCCAGAGATCATATATGCGATGGGCACGAAACGTCTTCTATGGGCCTCAGTAACAGGAAGAGCAACAGCATGGTAATTTACAAGCGCCCTGCGACACCAGCTGATCTACCCTCCTGACGGTCAGCTAGACACTGAGCCTCGGAGTAAATATGTACTGGAGCGCGCATGTCCTCTAATTCCCATTCATGCCAGCGACTGTCATTGCCGTACCTTCTGACTGGTGACGCCAGCGGGCGTGGGGCGACGACATTAAGTTCATACTGTTCTTCAACTGTCGTACTGGACATATTTTCCATAAGTACTAAATTTAAATTTTAAAATTCTGTAGTAGACTCGATGAATATAGAACTCGCATCCAATTTACCAACCGCCTTAAATTTCCGTCCCATCTTGAATGTTTATTTTTGCTAGCAAACTCGGAAGCCAGCTTGTGCTTCAATAAGTGGCTGGCATAGTGTAAACCATTTATTTGCACCGGAAGAGAGTCAGTGAACCAGTCACTCAGCCAGGTTGACCGCCGAAGTTGGGGTTTAAGGACGTAGGTGTAACAGCTACTTTCTCCGGCAGCCGTTGGCAGCAAAGGTGGCTGTGAGTCGCTCCAGTTATGTTTGCTCCGGGCACTGAGCAACCAACCCTCGGACCAAATCCAATCACATGTTTACAGATTTTTGATCAAAAGCGCATGCTTCTTCGGGCAAATCTTGTTCTCTACGGAAGCAGCAAACCACTCCTATCAGGGGTCAGCGGGCAACTGGGTGTTGGATGATTGGAGTGAAGATTGAGCTGCTCTCCAATGCCCTCGAGTTCGGTATGGCATCAAGGCGAAACAAGCTCCTTATAGTAGGCAATAGCTAGAGGGAGCATTGGGCAAAAGTGCCGGCAGTTTCAGGCAAGTCGACGCGCACCGCCTCTTCTTTAATAAATTGCTGTTGATAATTAAGAAATTGATGCGAAGTTGACTGGAAAAATCTGTGAAAATAAAACCTTCCTGTTGCTTTATATTTGACTTGTAGTTTACAATTGATATTTAAACGTTTAACTGCATAACGTGACGGTGTATAAGCCTACGCCTCTCGTTGTTTTCCCTGCTTACAGTACTTAAACCGCGTGAATTCGTTGTAACAGAGATACTCAACGGAAATCATAGCTAAATTTTTTGGGTCCTAGCAAGTAACCGAACTGTGGCAAACATTAGCCTGCTGGGTAGCCGAGTCCAAGCGTGTAACTTAACTGTGAGGAGCAGTGTCCGTAGACTACCGACTGCAGCAGCACCACCGTACCGTTTATTGATACCTAACGAATAACAACAATACGTTAACTCTAAACCAAAGTCACGTATCTCGCAGGAAGGGCAATTATTGGAAATTTTGAGAAAAGTTGGTACTAGGTAGTTAAGGGTATAGCGTAACACCATCGTCTGCTCATTGTGCAATGCACAGCGACGAGCGATGTCTCTCGTTTACACTCAAGCTGCAGGGAATTACGTGTACTATAAGTGTAAGCAATGTGTCACTATCGTTTGATACATAACATATGTATATATCGAATAAACATTTTTGCCAGGTCCAACAATAGATATAACTCGCTACGTTCATTTTTCTCATGACGGGAAGAGGTTAACCATGTTTGGCCGAGCGAAAGTGGCCACGCTCATTGCTTTCAGTCAACCGCCATTGAAGCAGACAGCAGCGAAGTATTTCTCCGTAGCCGAATCCTAAAGAAAAGCATGTTGGGTTCTGTGCCTGACTAGTTTCCGTACGCCTCATTGTGTCTGATGTTAAGCCTTGCTCTTATTGCGTGGTGTATGTACAACATTTCAAATACGTACCTAGTGCTATTACTGCAAGAAAGACAGATTAATTCGTGTGATAAAGGGTTAATTCGTCAATGAGTCCATCAACTGTGAGCCTGGTATAATTCCTGTGACTGTTATATTTTCAAAATTTAGTTATTTCCTCGAATTTCATGGCGCTTACAATATTATTTAATTTGTTCTCCCACTTGTATAATAGTTTCTTTTTATTGGCATAAAAATGCCCATGGCAACCGGTGAGTCATGGTAACACTGATGCTTTACAGTTCTTTTTCTTTTGTCAAACTAAACGCCTGGCTAACAACCGGTCGTCTGGCTACAGCTAACATCGTGTGTTGTATGCCAGAGATGTAATGTAATGTAATTTTATTTCAAGCGTATAGTTCATATAAGTTTTAGTTATAGGAACCACGCTTTTACGTACAGGTGTACGATATTTTACAAAATTTTCCATTTAAATGGGCAACAACTTTACTATATTGTGGACAATCCGTTTCAAGTCTTCTTTCTTCTCGACGTCGCCAATTTGGGGATTTAGGTTCCACAGCTTTTGTGCTTGCGTCACAAACGACCTTCGTTTCCAGACACCGGCAAGTTGAATTTCCTCTTTCGTCTGAGATCTCGTCGTTCGCTGGTGTTCTTCTGTTGGTCTTGAAGAGAGCATGGACGAACATCGATTTTGTATTTTTTTATTTTCTATGTCTCCATCAAAATGGATTTCGCTGCCATCTGGTTCACTGACAAGAATCCCGTTTTCTGGATCAGTTGTTCTATTCGAATATGATCTGATCTCTTCCTGCCAGTGAGGAGCCTCATCACATCGTTCATGAGCACCTGGAGTGAACTCATCTGAGCACAAACTGGATCCAAATCTGCAAGTCGAACTTTGGAGTAGAGCTGGATTCCGTACGCCAATTTGCTAACAAATATTCCATGAACAATAGGCAGCAATGATTTCTTTGGTATATAGTGGAAGAGTCTCTTTAAGATACCAATTCGTTTATGGAGCTCCGGGATGAGATGGTTTTCTACATGAACTTTCCAGTTCAACTGATTAGAAATCCACATTCCGAGCATTTGATAACATCCTGCACAGAATCGATGGATTTTCCCCAAGCTCTTGGGTTTTCTCAAAAATCCCCTTGGCAACCCTGGCCGTTTCGCTGGAAGAGCGCACAAGTACAGGCAAGCAGTTTAATACATTACTAGCTGGACCCGTGAAACTTTCACGGCTTTGCAAGGCCTTTCAGACAGACTCGTGAAACTTTCATATTTTAGCATGGAGACACCACACTTGTTCTTCAACACCGAGACTCGATGTGTGA
>LQNS02015106.1:1664209-1681382 GCA_001587735.2 Parhyale hawaiensis
CCTTAGAGGATTCGCAAGTGCCCATTGGAGCTTCCTGGTGCGGACCTTGCTGGGACACGCGAGCTACAGCCCATGCAGTCAAAAGAATGAATGCTTCCGAAGCTTTGCAATGCTCCTCAACGACCACTTCGGGGTTTGGTCTGCTTAGCATTTTGCGATGTTGCGATGTTAGTCTCGGGGGGCAAACGGCCTTAGCCATGCACGAATATCGCGCGTCCTTGCGGGTGTGTAATCCTCGAGTTGGTCGTCTTGCTACTCTTTCTGCCTAACCCGTTCCTGTCGCGTACCTGCATGCGGGAATGTGTCGGTATCTTAGATATTCGGGGATTGTCTGCTTGGTAGTTTGTGTTGGTTTCTGGAGCGTACGGGTTGTGCCATGTCCGAATGTGCAATTCTTGAGTTTGTTGCTTCACTACTCCTTTTGCAAAAGTGTCAGGGAGCATGATACAGATATTTTGATTTTCGGGTATGGGCTTCTCGGCACAAGACAATGTTGTGACGTTGCTTTGGAGGCAACTGCCTCTGCCAACACGAATGCCACGTGTAGTTCTGGAGCTTGTAATGTTGCCGGAGTACAGGAAAGGGGGGGGGGTTACTTTCATAAGTGCTACTGACATCATGAAATTCGCGAGTTTCAGTGACGTAGTAAGGAATTAGCCAATCACAACTACTACAGCGTCTCGGTCAAGGTTCCCAGAGTTGGTACTTTGGTACCAAACTTTGTACTAATGGTGTTAGGATTTTCTCAATATAATAGTAATGTTATAAATTTATCTTCAAATTTGGTACTATTTACTTATTTTATAAAATATGACAATTTGGTACTATCCATGAAGAATTTATCTGCATATTTACATCAGTTTGAACCTATTTGGTACATTTTGTTGTGTTTTGGTACCTTTCTAGCCACACTGTTGGTACTTTTTTCTAGCAGCAAAACCAAATGCCAGCAATGTTGTCAGACATTGTAGAGGAGCTGAGCTGCTGAGGAAAAAGGTGACGTCGCAGACTGCTCTCGGTCCCCACCTTTACTCTTAGAGAAAGTCATTCAATAAACTAGCTATCACAATGAAATATCACTTAATACATATACCATTACCTTCAGCAAGGGAGATAACCATGGAACTGCGTTTTTTTTTTGGGTATATTTTCATTGGGAAAACAGTTGGAAGAACGATCGCACTAGGGACTCTGCCAACTGTGCATAGCCTTGTTCTCGTAACTCTGGCAGCTCTGCAAGTGCTAGTGACACCACTGACGCGTAGCCGTCAGCTGGGGGTAGCCCTGCCAATCCCCATATTTTAATCTGCTCCCCCTTTCTTGTACTGTGATGTTACTTTCAGTTAAGCATGTCAGATACACAAGTTCTTTGATTGAGAATCTAAGTTCCATTTTTGTTTCGCATGTTGTGATCGAGATTATGGTATTCTTGTTTCCACTCAACGGTTTTCAGAGCACGACTATGAGGTAAAGTTCTGGTGCTGTGTTGTACAACACTGTTTTCTGCTAAGCGTGTCTGTATGTGGCCCATCTTAGCAATATTGTGTCGAGCTTTCTTCTTATTGATGTTGTTAGTTTTCTTCGGCCACCAAAGATGTTTAGTATATATAGTGTCTAAATGTCAAAACGATTATCTGGAAGTACACACCCTAATGAAGAAGTTGGTAAAAAGTAACGGTGCAGTAATTAAGATTAGCGCTTTTCGTGTTGTTTTCCAAATATGTTCTGGCAGGAGCATATTTCGCGTCTTACTTCGTATTTTACTTAAAATATAGTAGCAACCCGCAAGACCCAATTTCAGCTAGGCAAGTAGCAGTAGTAGTAGTAGAAGTTTTTATTAGCGCTTCAGTGGCACACTGCCTATATCGCTCCGAACTATTCCTGTGTTTAGCCACAGGCTCGTGCGCCTAGCACGGAATTTGTCTCATTTTAAATTATAAAGTAGTTATAAGGTGGGACACTCGGCCATCAATTGCAAGACAGTGAGAGGTACGACGCATTCGTCGCGCTAGGGTTCCGACGCCTCATCCGCAGATAGTCGTGAGCAAGTCTTATGTGCCCAATACGTAGGCGGCACAGTATAACGCCCATTCGACGGTCGTCGCTTTTTGACGAGTGCCATTGTCGGACGGTTTCTGTAATTGTTCGTAATTTATTATTTCTCTGCGCCAGCCACGGGGATTGCCATAGCTCGGACAGGTTTCATTTGATTAGTGGGTAAAAGTCTCGGCAGGGGACTGCACGGTTTCCCGTGGGCAAATCCGACAGAGCCACCTGCTTCGACTCCTCATCAGCGAGCTCATTGCCCTGGATGTCAACATAACCAAGCCACCTTCCATTATTACTAAAACTTCATGCACGAACTACCACGGACAGTTAGCATACCCAAATGAAGCACATTGCAACACCGGGAAACTTGAAACTGTGCCAAGGGAAACCCGATAAAAAGCCATTAACAGCCGTCTTAAACGCCTGCAAGCAAACACGACAGAGAGCCCATGCCGGCAAAGAATTCCAACCCCCAAGGGACCCGGGCACGAAGCACCAGCCGAACTGTAGTTCGACATCTAACATCTTCCACCGTGAAAGTGTGCGCACCGACCGCAGCACGTGTTCTTCTCCAAAACACCTTAAGTGCAGGGATAAAAGACTACAACCAGTGCCTCTCATTGTTGTACATCTTATAAAACATACAGAGTTCGGCAACCCTTCTCCTATGGTACAGGTTCACCAAATCATTAGCCGCGCACAGCCTACTTTCTGAACTAACAAGTCGGTCCAACAGACGCAAGTGACTGTCAGCAGCTGGAGCCCAGACCGGTGAGCAATACTCCAACACAGGTAGCATAGAAGCATCTGCGGACAACCCACTGTCACAAAAAAAAAAAAAATAGAATTCACCTTACGCTAAAGCCCAATCTTACTGGAATCACGTGACACCCGTCGCCTAATATGCGGCTCTGAGGTAAGCTTTTTATCAAAAACAACACCAAGAATCTCCTAATAGCCAGACTCCTGAAGCAAGGTGTCGGTTAACTCCAGATGTGGATGCTGCGTTACAAGGGTCTGAGATCGACTGATAATCATCAACTTGGTCTTACTGGCATTCAGCTTCATACTCCAGGCCGAACACCAGGCACTAATGCGGGACAAATCCCTATTCAGGAGACTTGGGCGACAGCGTTATGCATGCGTGGTGTAGGTATCACTGCTATCAAAGTGGAATCATCGGCATAGTTGATCATTGTGTTTTCCAGCGAAGAGAACATATCACTAATATACAGAACGAATATCAGCGGGCCAAGTACGCTATCTCGAGGGACATCATACTTCACCGCGACTGGGGCACTTAAAACGCCGTCAACAGACACACTCTGCGTTCGCTCAGAAACAAAATCGCAAATGATTGACAGAACCCTACCACCAACACCATAAGACTCAAGCTTGTACAATATACTATTGTGATTGGCCCTGCCAAACGCCACGCTTAAGTCCAACTGTACAAGGCGTGCCTCAGACCCAAAATCCATCGCTGACTGTAAATGGTGTGACACCAACAACAATGCGTCACTACAACCTAAACCAGTTTTGTACGCAGTCTAATCGGCAGGCAGCAAATCCGTATCCATCCTCTTGTAATTGTTATATCGTAGTTACTATTCGGTTGATGACAGGATGGATGCTGTCGTATGCTCGAATGGCCTGCACTACACTAAGTGAATCGGAGAATATTGTAAAGTTGCTCTCATCGCTGTCTCCAATGAGGAGCAGCGCTGCGCACACGCCAAACAGCTCGGTGGTGAAAGTCGATGACTCCGATAATAGCCGGCATGCTCTATATAGTTTCATCAGTCGCAGCGGCTGCGCATCCAACTCGGTCTCCCGTTTTAGAGCCATCGGTATAGATGTCGGTAGAGTCACTGTGTTGGTCCCTCACGTGCTCCGTGAAGAGAGTTTTTAGTGAGAGGGGATGGGAGTCCTTCTTTTTTGGGTATTGCGTGTCGGAAAAAATAGTTGAAACTAGGCAATATTACACCGTCTTGCTTCCCGTGGTGCTAAAAAGTATACCAAATATGTATATTAACTTTCACTGTTGGCAAGGAGCTTTTGCCAATGCAGTGTTTTAAGACTTGATGAATTATAAACCAAATCCAGCTTTACATAACATCGTGACGACTGAAATGGGCTACTGTTAATGTTGAGTATTGTACTCTGACACTGAAATTTTTACTACCTACGGGACGCACGAGACTACTTCCATATTACTCCATGAGCGTTTTGATTGCACGGCGAATTCAAGTTTTTAACCCTTGACGTGTCCAAAACTTCACATAGGTGTGTTGGCTTCGACCCGCGCGATGATTCGAATTTCAGGCTTTGTCTTTCAATTGATTACCTGCGAGACTTCCAAGAATTCAATCACAATTTATAAAGTGTATGGAGTTTTCCGTTGGCTCAACATAGTCGGATTGTTTCGAACACCTGCAACACGATTAACAAAATGACGAAGCCGGCGTTCATGTTTGCAGTTCCGAGCTAGTAAAGTCTAGCGAGCAAGGCTTAGATCA
Source organism: Parhyale hawaiensis (assembly GCA_001587735.2). Classification (NCBI taxonomy): domain Eukaryota; kingdom Metazoa; phylum Arthropoda; class Malacostraca; order Amphipoda; family Hyalidae; genus Parhyale; species Parhyale hawaiensis. The sequence goes on from LQNS02015106.1 coordinate 1,668,778, forward strand.
AGGAGGTTTGATAGAAGGAAGGAGCATAGCCACTTTTCGCTGCACTGGTCAAGGTACTTCTTTGTTCTTCGGTGGGTGCTCCCTTCCCACCAATCACAGGCTCTCAGCCATCATTTCTCATCAATGAGAGGCCTGCTGCCGCCCCTGCAGCCAATCATCGCGCCAGCCAGACTTCTACCATTCCGGAAGAATCAGCTTCAGATTCGCCACAACCATTGCTCCCTCCTTCTTATTAAAACTTCTCGGTTTAGATCAACTTTGACGAGCTAATCCAACGAGCTCCACGTCAACGCTGTTAGCAACTGAGGTCAATGTGCATTAGCTACAGCAGTATCTTGTCCATTGTATGTAGGTACGCATACTGGTAGGGATTTTTTGGGTTTCCGTCCCTCATGATAATTTTTATTACACCCTTTGCATCGGAGGTATTATCAGTGATACGCGCCTTTATTTATTTTCCTATACTATATGCAAAGAAGTATTCCAAACACTAGTGAAAAATTGTTTAGAAACCATCCCATAGTTAGCTAGCCCTTCAAGAACTCACATTTTTTTACCTGGGTCGATTTCGCAATTCTCCTGAGTCCTGATGATCATTGTTTCATTCAGTTTCTTCTTTCCCGACCGGCAGTAAATATCTATGAGCCTTGATGCGGCATGGGACCACCCTCGTGCGTGTATGCCCTGTTTATGGAGATGTACTGTGTGTCCCTTTTTTATATTTTTCGCTTTTGAGTGCTTTTGCAGTTTTGCGCTAATGGGAGGTTTAATTCTAGGAAAAACATAATTTAAGAAAACATATCAGTTAAAAACCAGCGTGTATTGGTGGTTGAGACTTGGCTGTTCAGAGGCAATGATTTATTTAGGTCTCACTTCAACACTTTTTTTCATCCTAATGTTTCCATATTCAAGTAGTAGTATTAGTAGTAGTTTTTATAAATATTTGGGTCGTCTTCGGCTTACACAGTGCCGTTGAGACAATCTAATGTGCTTTGCTTCAACTTATCCTAAACGTCAATCCTTGGTAGAGGATTGGCCACTATGAATCTAGTTTCGGTTGTAAATTTCAAACCGATCTGCTCGAGATGGCCGAAAATTCAATCTAGCGAGGCCCATCACGTGGGCTCTCTTCAATACTCCTCTCTACGTTATCAATTCTTTACGATCTGACGTACCCGTTACTTTTCTTAGCGGGTACCCTGTTGTAAGATTTATATTCCGGTGTAGTGGAAGCAGAAGCGTGGCTGCATTGTAAACAGTTTGAGTGTCTGTGTTCTCGTAGACAGATTCTGCACGTCCGTTCTCAGTGCGTCCCCGGCTGACGGGATGCAGAAGTATGTACGCTGTGCTATGCTGCAGGAACGGCTTCTCTAGTGATAGATGTCCTAGCAACTGACCATGTCCGAGTCGGCTCCTGTAGTCTTGAAGCTCTACAAGTTGTACCAGAAATTTTCTTTTATCCTATGAGGATAAATTAACATATCGATTTAGCGAATATTGCTTAGTTTCAAACGTCATTCATAAAGTACGCTGAACCTCTTAGGGTAACAACCGGATCTTAGCCAGGCTGTTCTATTTCGTTGCTAACCCTTTTTTCTAAGAATATGATAGGACAGAGGATCTTTGATGCAAAATAATGAGCGCTGCTTCAAATATAGCTAAACCTCAAATATAATACAGTAACGCATGCCATGCATTTTCTGGGTGGTATTATTGTTGATATTCATATACCTGGTCACTCGTTATATTCGCACAAACAACGGGATGCGAGGATGTGCGGCTCGCACGTCGTTCATGCTACTGAATCTGTGCTACCGAGTTTCAAATATATTTCAGGGCGGCCAAGTGAGCTATTCGATCCCTCCTCGCTTCCAGATGTTTGTACATATGAATGCGTATGTGCTCTCGTCATTATGAGACATTGAGGTTCACCAAAGGCGTTATTGTTGGTATATGTTACTAATACTTTTCCATAAACCACGTTCGATTCTTTCATGCTTTACTCGAGAGTGTAACTGAGAACGATCTTTTCTCGTATACACTATGTTTTTTAGGGTGGGCACAGAGCATCTCAGTGCAGTTCGGGTATTGGCTTTGGAGGTTCCTGTAGGGATGCCCCATGAGGTTTGGTTAGTTGGTTCCCACCCTTTGTTATCCTTACCCTATCAAAAACCACGGCCGCTGCAGAAGCCAAAACTTAATTCAGTCTCTATGCGGCACTGCGGCCGTCCTAAATTTTGTTAGGGTAGGAACGCTTCTTGCATAATGTTTTCGCGATACATCTTCATTTGGGGTCACTTCCTTCGTTACTGCTCTTTCCCTTCTTTTTTTAATTTTCTACAATCATCAGTGGGTGCATAGTCTTACTAGATATATAGTACATCTCTCTTCTTTCTTCCTCTCTTCGGATAGCAGCGATCGCTGAGAGTAAGGGAGTTTTACACTATTAATATCTTTGTCAATAATGCTACTCTTAGGTCGTTCTGGTCGTAACTTACTTGTTCAATTTTGTCTTTTAGATCTCCGCTGTTCCGTAAGACCTTGATGCGAGAGCACGAGATGTACTTGGTGTTGAACGTTCTGAGCTGCAACGGTGCAGATCGCCGACACGTCGCGCCGCCGCAATCATATCGTCGGTTATCGGGCCTCTGCCCGCCGTCACAGATGTGGCACACCGTCGCCAGCGCTGGAGCTGCCTTGCACGATATCCAGGTATGTCACCGCACTGCGCGTAACAGCATTTACGCCTGTAGCAGTTGTGAACCACTATAGTGACAGAAGCTTGAAATTGATAGTCAGGTTTATGTGATTGCTCTGTACGGATATTAGGTTAGTGGAAACTAGATTAGAGGAGATTGAATTAAATTAGATAAGACTAGATATGAGCGGAGTACATGAGATAAAATAAAATTGCATTAGATGAGATTAGATTGAAGAGTGGGCACTTGATCAACCAAGGGGTGTGTTTTAAGAAAGGAAGTAAATGATATGTTTTGGTTCCGCCTTAGTCACTATCAGTACGTAACATCACTTACAATATTGTGACAGAAGTTTCATGCTAGTGTTGTTTCTAGTGTTTTGCTGACGTTCAGGTAAGTTATTGGTCTGCCCGTGACTTCCCAGCTGTAGAAATTTGGAAACCAGCGTTTCGGAAACTTCAAATGTAATTCGTGCTGCACCACTACAGAAGTTTGGCCACAGGTATTTCGGGTAGTGCTTTCGAAGTTATTACTCTAGCCTTTCCGGTAGTGTTGTGCTGTTCGTCATTCATGTATGTCACTGCCCGTCGCGTACCGTCACCTCTAGCTGAGTTAGTTCCTGTGAAATCTGGTTAGCAAGACAGGTCTTGTTCGCGTATCGAAACCGATGTGTTCTTATCCGGAGTAAGTCATGGATCATTTTCTGCAATTGACACACCCCGAGAAACCGTTTCACGGCGGTACTGAAAAAATAAGAATATCAGCTGGTGAATAACTTTGTGAAGTTGCATTGACATGAGAGTCGTTCGCTCAGTGCGTAGTGTACAATATTGGAGCTCCCTGCTTTGTCCTCATAAATGTAACTATCTACCAAAAAAGAAATGACTGGCTACAATCTTGATCGTAAATTCAGATGGTCCAGTAAGTTACATTAAGTCGAATATCGCTATTTTGCCGTAATTGCAACTCGGAAAGCTGGGCACTATTCTGCAATTTAACAGCTACCCAAGAAAGCATTCAAGCGCTGCCGAAGTTTAACAAAAAATTACTTTAATGACAGATTTGAGTAAATTATTCTAAACTTTATCTTTGGTGATGCTTGTATAGACAGCGTATTTGTATAGATTCAGGATGTAGGGAGTGCATTTTATTCACGCTACGCAACTTTTTCAAACTATATTAAATATATAAACAAGTTATGTTTTGTCTGAGATAGCTCAAAAAGTTGTGGACGGATCTGTACGAAATTCACAGAGATTGTTAAGCATATTAGCAGCAACAGATTATTACCTTTTTTTTGGTTAAAGTCCGTTCATCTGTTTGTTTCTCCGCCTCCATTATTTCGTTAGTACGTACCATAACTCAAAATGTATGAACGGATTTGTATGAAATTTACAAGAAATTTTATAAATATCACGAAGAGAAAATGACCAAATTTCTGACACGATCTGTTTGTTCACTTGTTTATCTCTATTATTTATAATTACCTTCGCGAAGGGGGTTAATTATGTTTTTGTCGTGTTTCTCTGTATGTTTGTCTGTCTCTTTGTCTGTTAGCAACATTACTCAAAAAAGTTATGAACGACTCTTTGCTGAATTTACCGGGATTGTTCGGCACGTTAACAGGAACAAATAATTAACTTTGGGTGAAAACTGATTCATCTGTTTGTCTGCCTATTTTTTCTTAGTATCATAACTCATAAAGTAATGGCCGGATTTTAATGAATTCATCAGATGTTAGGAATATCACGCAGAGCAAATGACAAATTTTTCTGATGATCTGTTTATTCGTTTGTGTGTCGCTGTGTTTTATTTTATGCTTGTAAGCACAATGACTCAAAAAGTTATAGATGGATATGAAATTTACAGGAATTGTTAGTAATGCTAAAAGACATACCGTACAAAAATAAATTTTTAGTGATGCTCAGTTGGTCCGTTTGTTTGTTTGTTTGACTTATGATTACCATAATGTTTGTTAGCAGCATGATTCAAAAGTTATGAACGGATCTTCAAAAAAATTACAGAAACTGTGAAAGCTATTGAAGGTCACAAATGATTAAATTTTGATATTGATGTAAGAAGTTCATGGTTTCAGAATGGAGATGAATTTTTCGTTACCTTTGCCTTGCTTGTCGGATGTATGCGCTCTCAGAGTGCTCTAGTTATTAGAAATACTCCACACTGGCGACGTGAGAACGGAGAAAACTCCATAAGGTTATCAACCCCCGCGTGACCAAGCCAACAAGAGAAGAAAGAAATATAGAAAGTTAAGAAATCACAAATTGACTGTTTTCAAAATGTTTACAGTTGCCAATACCTGCACAAACAAAGGTAGAGCCATCAAGATTATATTAACTCTACTTAAGCGGGGATTCAGTTGACTGATTGTTGGACTTCCTGTCACTGATGACCGCTGTACCTACTTAATTAATATCCAAGCGCTGCAGCAGCGGTGGATCACCTCACTAACCTCCTTCGTCTCAAAATATGAAGAATGTATTACTTACGGCATGAAATTGAACTAATTACCACCTCTGCATTCCTGGTTGCAGCCACAACTCTAGCTACGCTGTTTTTGCCAGCCACTGCCTGAGCTCCCGCAAGTTACTTAATTTACCATTAACCAGCATGGGTCGAAGAGCCAACCCAGAGATCATATATGCGATGGGCACGAAACGTCTTCTATAGGGCTCAGTAACAGCAAGAGCAACAGCATGGTAATTTACAAGCGCCCTGCGACACCAGCTGATCTACCCTCCTGACGGTCAGGTAGACACTGAGCCTCGGAGTAAATTTGTACTGGAGCGCGCATGTCCTCAAATTCCCATTCATGCCAGCGACAGTCACTGCCGTACCTTCTGACTGGTGACGCCAGCGGGCGTGGGGCGACGACATCAAGTTCATACTGTTCTTCAACTGTTGTACTGGACTTATTTTCCATGCGTACTAAATTTAAATTTTAAAATTCTGTAGTAGACTCGGTAAATAAAGAACTCGCTATCCAATTTACCAACCGCCTTAAATTTCCGTCCCATCGTGAACGTTTATTTTTGCTAGCAAATTCGGAAGCCAGCTTGTGCTTCAATAAGTGGCTGGCATAGTGTAAACCATTTATTTGCACCGGAAAACAGTCAGCCAGGTTGACCGCCGAAGTTGGGGTTGAAGGACGTAGGAGTAACAGCTACTTTCTCCGGCAGCCGTTAACAGCAAAGGTGGCTGTGAGTCGCTCCAGTTATGTTTGGTCCGAGCACTGAGAAACCAACCCTCGGACCAAATCCAATCACGTGTTTACAGATTTTTGATCAAAAATGCATGCTCCTTCGGGCAAATCTTGTTCTCTACGGAAGCAGCAAACCACTCCGATCAGGGTTCAGCGGGCAACTGGGCGTTGGATGGTTGGAGTGATGATTGAGCTGATCTCCAATGCCCTCGAGTTCAGTATGGCATCAAGGCGAAAGAAGCTCCGTATAGTAGGCAATAGCTAGAGGGAGCATTGGGCAAAAGTTCCGGCAGTTTCAGGCAAGTCGACGCGCACCGCCTCTTCTTTAATGAATTGCTGTTGATAATTAAGAAATTGATGCGAAGTTGACTTGAAAAATCTTCTATGAAAATAAAACCTTCCTGTTGCTATATATTTGACTTGTAGTTTACAATCGATATTTAAACGTTTAACTGCATAACGTGACGGTGTGTAAGCCTACGCCTCTCGTTGTTTTCCCTGCTTACGGTACTTAAACCTCGTGGATTCGTTGTAACAGAGATACTCAACGGAAATCATAGTTAACGGGAATCATCGCAAAATTTTTTGGGTCCTAGCAAGTAAGCGAACTGTGGCAAACATTAGCCTGCTGGGTAGCCGAGTCCTAGCTTGTAACTTAACTGTGGGGAGCAGTGTCCGTAGACTACCGACTGTAGCACCACCGTACCGTTTATTGATACTTAACGAACAACAACAATACGTTAACTCTAAACCAAAATCAGGTATCTCGCAGGAAGGGCATTTATTGGAAATCTTAAGAAAATTTGGTACTAGGTAGTTTAAGGTTCAGCCTAACACCATCGTCTGCTCACTGTACAATGCGCAGCGACGAGCGATATCTCTCGTTTACACTCAGGCTGCAGGGAATTACGTGTACTATAAGTGTAAGCAATGTGTCACTATCGTTTGATACCTAACAGATGTAGGTATGTATCGAATATACGTACATTTTTGCCAGGTCCATCAACAGATATAACTCGCTACGTTCATTTCTCTCATGACGGGAAGAGGTTAACCATGTATGGCGGAGCGAAAGTGGCCACGCTCATTGCTTTCTGTCAACCGCCATTGAAGCAGACGGGAGCGAAGTATTTCCCCGTAGCAGAACCGTAAAGAAAAGCGTGTTGGGTTCTGTGCCTGACTAGTTTCCGTACGCCTCACTGTGTCTGATGTTAAGCCTTGCTCTCACTGCGTGGTGTATGTACAACATTTCAAATACATACCTAGTGCTATTACTGCTAGAATGACATATTAATTCGTGTGATAAAGGGTTAATTCGTCAATGAGTCCACCAACTGTGGGCCCGGTATAATTCCTGTGACTGTAATGTTCTCAAATTTAGTTATTTCCTCGAATTTCATGGCTTGCAATATTATTCAATTTGTTCTCCCACTTGTATAATAGTTTTTTTTTTTTAATTTACATAAAAAAATGCCCATGGCAACCGGTGAGTCATGGTAACACTGATGCCTTAAAGTTCTGTTTTCCTTTGTCAAATTAAATGCTTGGCTAACCACCGGTTTGTCTGGCTACAGCTAGCGTTATGCGCTGTATGCCAGAGATGTTGATATCATCCTGCACAAAATCAATGGGTTTTTCCCAAGTAGATGGGTTTTCTCAAAAATCCCATTGGCAGCCCTGGCCGTTTCGCTGGAAGAGCGTGCAAGTACAGGCAAGTAGTTTAATACATTAATACATTATTTTGTATGGCGCAGCCAGTCCTCTGAGGGGAGTTGCGGGCTGGGAGGTCCAGACGTACGTCTGTTCTGGTCTGCCGCATACGAGCGTCGTATGTGCGCCGAGTTTATTCAATAATTTGTGTAAGGTTAAAGAAACTCACGTAAATCTGAAGCCAGTAGCCCCAGTTTGTGGCGATCGATGGTTACGTTCCAGACCGCAACCGGATACTGATGAAAATTGCAATTTGACGAGTGTATTTGATTATACATTTTATTATTTCAATCATAACGAGGTTTTTCAACTCTTTAGAACGCATTTAAGCCTCTTCTTCGGGAATTCGTTACACGTCGTAAGCATGTTTGAATGCAACAACTGTACGCCGTAGTACAGAGGGTCCTTGATTTACACCAGCCTTGTTTCACAATAATTTCTACTTAGGTTAAAAGTTTTTACTTCAAGGTACCTGATATATGCTTTCTTGAATCAAGGAAGCGTATATCGAGTATTTCGAAGACAAAATTCCCAATCAAAATAAGAAAAATGCGTTAAATAAGGGAGGCCTAAATCGAGGACGTGTTTATTAAGATATACCTCAAGTTTTCCAAATGAGGGTCTTTTGGAAGCTCACAGCTCGTAGCATAGCACAACTTTACGCGACAATAGTTTACCGAGCACTGGTCTCCCCTACCCCTCAAATCGACGTAACACGCGTGGCGCGGCACAAAAGTAGAGCCCCACACTGTTGCCTCAACTACCTCGATTTCACTGCGCTTAAGCGGTATCGGCAAACGAAAATATTTTGTAGGCTTACCTTACTGTTGGCATCGTTCGTGGCGACAGCTAGCTGCCGAGGCCTCCCCCCCCTTTACCTTTTGCCCTTCTTTTCTCTACAAGTGCTCCGACCCCTTCCTCCCGACTACCTCCGCCTCCTTTCGCACGTTCCCCTCCTTCCCCCATAGCCGTGGATATATAGCAGTAGTCTGCATGTTAATTAAAGGTAAAGGTCTACATCTACATGAACCATTTCAGCCAGTCATCTAGCTCATACAATAAAAAGTTGGCCGCTGATTAATAAAGCTTTGTTCCCATATATTGCCTAGTTTCATACTTCCAATGAGGAAATTTCACCGTTAGCAAAAAAGTAAATGCGGGTGCAATCGAAAGCAATTAATATACCTACTCTTTTCTCAATAGTGTTGAAAATTGATGGCCTGGGTAGAAATACCTGAAATTATTGGTCTGGGAATTTAATTTGGTTCCGTTAGGCGACATAAACCATGTACATAAATTTTTGACCGCACTTAAAAGGAGGTAATAGTTCATAGTGTAATGAAAAGGCCATAGGGTAGTGAATAGTTACAAGAGAAACTGGAAATTTCCTTCGTCGTAAACGCTGTTGAGGCAAAACGACGAGACTCTTGCATACTGAATATGGTGACGTCGACACTCTCCCGCCCACATCGAAAAGTTGAATTACTGATTTCAGTTTACTGTGGTGATAGTGTTTTTACTGGTCTCACTTCAGTAAGTGTCGCAAGTGGTGCTCAATCACATACATCAGTATCATAATCACATGCAGAGAAATTCATCACGGTTCTGGTCTCCAATTCTTTTTTAGCGAATGCAAAAATAAGTATTAAATATTTATTTCCATATCGTTTCGATTTGAGAGGGACAACCTCCAAATACTAAGTAATTAGTGGACGAATGTGCTCGGGTTAGTTTACTACGGGGCGAAATGTAGAATGAATGAAGTAAAAGAATTTGGATTATGCTTCAATGTCGCCCACGGATGGCGCATTCAATGAACAACTTGCTCTTATTTAAAATTTGAATATGTTGTACCATAAGACGAAGTAGCCCATTCTCCAGTTGCATTAGGGCTGCAGAATAAAGTTTACGAAATTATAAGCATTTTTGGTAGTAAAATTTTAGCGAGTTTGACCTCAGGTTGACGCGCTTTATCCTCTATGAGGTTTGCATTTCCTGTCCCTTTGTTAATACGGCATGTCCGTCTAGGTGAAGTACGTCCCTGTAATCAACGTGAAATGTTCTGTCTCGTTGATAGTAAATCATTTCAGATATTCGTTATTGAATCAACACCCTTTTCTATCAAAAGTTCGATCGTTAACCTATCCAAAATAACTGAGTGTAACTGATGAGGCTTTCACCAAACTTGTTTTGGAAACTCGGCTTTAGAAAATTAACTATAATATGCTCTTTTAAAATTAACTATAATATGCTCTTTTAAAATTAACTATAATATGCTCTTTTAAAATTAACTATAATATGCTCTTTTAAAATTTACTATAATATGCTCTTTTAAAATTAATTATAATATGCTCTTTTAAAATTAACTTGGGTTGTTTCAGATTCTAAAGCCATCTTACAGTGGCCAACGAAGTGAAGCCTAATAGGTTTGGTTTGTTCGCAATCCTGGCTTCGACCTGTTGATATTGGTGTCCGGCAATGACCCTTAATCGGTTACCATTGAGACTTCCAAAAACTACCTGTTGTTTCCCTCAGAATTAATTATTTTTCTGCCAATTCGTATTTATCTTGTTATATCGAACCCGTGCAATGCGATTCAAAGTGGCAAACAAACGATTTTCTCGGAAGTTACCGATAAGTCAAGCCTCAAATTCACAATTTTACCGGCCAATCGAACGCGCCTCCTGTGCCCCTCTAGGCCATGCCCGGCCGATGCCAAGCCGCGCTCCCTTTAATTACCTTCCTTTTAACGAACTTGCATTGTTACAGTTTCATTACTCCCACGCAACTAAAAAGCGAATCAAATACGTAATTTCGAGTTACCGATCTTGAAGCCCACTGAAGGGTGGACATATTCGTTAGAGAGGGACGGTCTCCACGAATACTGGCGGCAGATCTGAGAGTGTCAGTCATTTTTTTCATTACAACTGGATGTTACAGTATATGTATGTTTTGGAAATTTCAAACGAATAGAATTCAATGAGTTTTTATGCTAGAATAAAAACAAGGACAGTATTGGAATCCCTGAAACATTCCTAACAAAACTATAGAACTGGATTCTCCAATCTTGCCCTCATAATTTTTTTTTATCACAGCTGGATTCTCCATTTTCTATTTCGTTACGATCGCTAACTGAAATATAGGGAAAAAACAATTAATGAATTCGGTTTCGAGCTGTGATCAAAAATATTATGAGGGCAAAAATGAATAATCTAGCTCTATATTTTTGTTACGAATGTTTCAAGGATTCCAAAACTGTCCTTGTTATTATTCTAGCATGAAAACTCATTGAGTTCTATTCGTTTTAAATTTCTAAAATATACGTATGTATTTTATATAAACCCCATAATCTCAAAAACTAAGCCTTAAATCAAAAAAGTTGTAGGAACAAACTACGTTTCTTTTTCAAAAATACAAATGATGGGCAAGTTTCAGTACAATCAGTCCACAATTGATAATTTTGCCCCCCCCCATGACCCCCTCAAAAATGTACCAGTTGCGAAAGTTCTACCCAACTTTTTTTTAATGTCCTCATCATATGGAATAGGAAAATGCATGGTAGAGCAGTGAAAGAGAAATGTACACAGCTTCCTCTCTAGAGCCTGGACTATAGATTCATTTAAGAGGCTGTAACCGGGCGTTGAAACTGCCGCTTTAAAAATGCTAGTATAGAAGGGGCCTTAGGGTGTCATGTCCTTACGTGATATATTTTAGTCTAAACAAGTCGGAAATTTTTACTATATAGTGTGTTCTCGCAATACATTCGAAAATTTACAAAAAGGTGAGCTTGGAAACGGAGGCTTATATGACTCAATATTACGAACACTGCCTTCTTATTACCTCCGCCATGGTGGTTATGTTTTTTCCGAGTTTATCTCTAACCAAGATAACTCAAAAAGGTACGGATGGATTTTTATCCGATTTACAGTGATTGTAAAGTATGTTAGGAGGAACAGATGACTGACTTTTAGTGTAGATTCGTCCAATGGTTTGTTTGCGTCTTTTTTTTCGGTAACAACTGACGCAAACAGTTATGAGCGAACATTCATGATTTGTAGGAATTGTTAGAAATGTTGATTGGCACAAATGGCTTGATTTTGATGATCGGTTCGTCCGTTTGTATGTTGCACTATATGTCAGTTTTTGTGTTTGGCAAAATAAATTCATGACTCAAAAAGTGGCGGACGGATTAAAAAAAAAATTGCAGGAACTGTTATTAATGCCAAAAGGCACAAACGACCAGAATTAGGTGATACTAAAAAAGGAATTCTGATTTGAAAACCAATATGATTTTCCGTTAACATTGCCCTTCTTGGCGGAGTTCTGCGTTCTCAGTATGCTTCTCCAGTTTTATGGTAGTCTCATTATGTAGATATACGAGGCAGAGCCTCGAGGGGGTTTGTATAAGTTACTTTAGCCTTAGCTAGGCCTTCGGGACATCTCTTGTTCGTGCCCACTGTACTTCTTTTTCATTCTCCTGCTTGTGTTTTCTACGTTCTCCCTTTTCCTTCCCGATTTGCTATTGCCACGAGCGTTGATCCTGTGCGGGAATGCCTTCGTGCATGGGTTTCACGTTCCTGTCGACATACTTTACGTCCCTTGTTTCTCTCTTTCTTAGATCGCCGTTCTAGTGGAAACGGAGGCATGTACTATTCAATATAATAATGTTCTTATGCAGGTGAAAAAGTAACAAAACTTTTCCCATTTTGTTTTGTTATTACCCGCGAACAAAGTGAGAGAGGTGATAATGTTTTCGTTGAATATTTAAGTATATATATTTGTATATATATTTGAATATTTAAGTATATATATTTGGTATATCGGGGCAGCAGGTTGTTATCCAAGCAAGTCTCGTTGAAACGAAGATGACTTCTTATTTTAATTAGCTTCGAGGCTTCTCTTTCAACAATGCGATACTTCAATTTTGTTTCAGCAGTACACACGTGCAGGATAATAAAGGACATCCATTTCGTTAA
>LQNS02015106.1:1682686-1711232 GCA_001587735.2 Parhyale hawaiensis
ATGGATGTCCTTTATTATCCTGCACGTGTGTACTGCTGAAACAAAATTGAAGTATCGCATTGTTGAAAGAGAAGCCTCGAAGCTAATTAAAATAAGAAGTCATCTTCGTTTCAACGAGACTTGCTTGGATATATATATTTGTCTGTCCCTAATAAGTGGTCGAAGGAGTTGAGCAATGTTCATAATTTTTTGCAGGGAGTCTGGTGAGTTGTACTTGATGTGACCCATGCCGAAAAACTTGGAATAGCTGGCCATAAAAAATGATGACGTTGAAATTTTTTTCCACCCAAAAACAGGTAGGAGTTCAGTTATGTCTATGATTTTTTGCATGCAGGGAGTGTGAGGGGCTGTCCTCAATGTCACTCATGCAAAAAAGAACTAAAAATAGGATTAGCTGGCTATAAAAAATTACGGCAATGAAATTTGCTCTCCACCTAAAATCAAGTAGACGAAGTTGGGCTATCTTCGTGATTTTTTGCAGAGAGTCTAGTGGGCTGGCCTCGGTGTAACCCATGCCAGAAAACGAGGATTAGCTGGCCATAAAAAACTGACGGCGATAAAATTTGTTCCCGCTGCGGGTGGTGGTCTTACGCCACGAGGCATTCTATTTATTATTAAGTTTGCTTAAAAGTGATTGCAATTACTGATAGAACTCATAGTAAATTACATCATAGAGCACGTTTCTATAAGGATTATATTTCGTTGCGAAGTAGAAGCACCCTGGGTAAGAACGCGAACAGCAGCAAAATTTGATTCATCTAAAAAAAAAGGTTAAGCTCATGGCATGCTACGGCTAGCTAAAGGCAGACTGTGGAGATCTTTCTGCTTGGGCATAATACATTATTCTTAGGCGTACTGGAACTATAAACAATGTAATTACCAGCAGGTAATTTCAGTTGGCGTTTCTAATTATATATTCCAAGCTACAATATGCTTATGAATACTTGACACAACAGGACTAGCACAAATCAAGAGATGATTACCCTTTCCGCTATTCGACAGAAAACCGAACCACCGGATGTTCCGGTCCGATATCGGTGCGGATGACAGATCGGAGCAACAAAATACCTACAGACATTTTGAGACGAGTCCGTATTGGGAATATGCGGATTATGACTGCTGAAAAATGTTAAAGATGAAGAAACTACCATAGCTACGCCGAGCGAAATTCCTCTCCTTCTTTGTACTCGATGTATTACCTGAAGTCAAGCTACAGTTTCCCTGCTACCCTGTGCCGATCGTATAGCCTTACGTCTAGCTACGGTTTCCCTTATACCGTAAACCGAGCATATCACCTAACTTTAAGGTATGGTTTCCTTACTACCTTGTACCGAGCGTATCACCTAACTTCAAGCTACAGTTTCCCTACTACCTTGTACCGAGCATATGACCTAACTTCAAGCTACAGTTTCCCTACTACCTTGTACCGAGCGTATCACCTAACTCCAAGCTACAGTTTCCCTACTACCTTGTACCGAGCGTATGACCTAACTTCAAGCTACAGTTTCCCTACTACCTTGTACCGAGCGTATCACCTAACTCCAAGCTACAGTTTCCCTACTACAACCGAGCATATCACGTGTATCACAGAAATAAAAACCTTCAAGTCTCCCAAGCTTATCACAGTAGGACTGCGGTCGGCCGGTGCGTGTCTGGCCAGGTCCTGTGGACGCTATCAGAAGCTATTCTAAGCCGCGGATCCTCCTCATGGCCTGATAAACGCTCTTCTCTGCTCCTGAATATCAACATGCCGCTGTCCAGCACCTCCCTTGCTGCCAAACAAAGCTTGTCGCTCGTAAAATTCAAGGGCTTCCATACGGCAAATCTCAACTGGAGGCTTGAGCAGCTGCTCGTGAGGTCCCTGCCATGTGTCGGCGTCGTAAGATTTTTATAACGAGTTGGTTGAAATCTTCCTCGGATGTACGCTTTGCAAATGGCAGGTCGAGCTGGATGATGGAAAAAGTTCCCATAAGCTACACAAGCAAAATGGATTCGTCCATTGTATGTTATTGGAAGTAGCGGCTTTCACGGAACTCCCATCTGCGAACTTAACCCATAATTAGGCTTTTGGGCCCTCTTTATTTCCTTGCTGATGTAACTTGCCTCTATGTTATCATACTGTAATAATATATATGTTGCCGTGCCGTTCTTCCTCTTTTTTACTTATGTTTTACATGCTCGGGCTCGGCTAATCTCGCTTCACAGCTTCCCTGTTCAGCCTCAGCATAGTATATACAGTATGTTCCCTTTTCATCTCCTTGTCGAAAACAGTCATACCACAGGTAATGAATTATCGAGGGAGGCTTAAATTTACATCACACCTAATTTATTGTTCCTAATCTAATTGATGTTCACCGTATGGCCAGCGTAATATATCCACCGAATTGAACGGAGAAAAGTTTAGGTTTATTACCAACGAAAAACTTTTTACGTCAATGGAATAAACCGAAGTGCTGGCCAGCCCCGCAATTGGAGCTACATAATGGTACATGCAGCCAACTTACGGCCGGCCTCTGGTGTTGTAGCTCTTGCTGAAATACAATCGTGTTTGATCTATCCATCAACGAGAACGAATGGACCTGACGTGCGAATTATGTTGTAGCCTTTGCATCCAAAGTGATATCTTCATATCTCTAAGTCTCACTGTTTATTGGTCATCATTCGTGCTCTAGCGTTTGTAATGATACATCAGCAATCCCTTGCCGTTCTGATTGATTCATTCTCGATCGCAGTGAAGACTGTAATGATGTATCGTCTTCGGTGATCATTCTTTTTGAGGCGCTGGGCTGGCTTGCTTAAATTGATTCGTGCTCGTGAAGTTTTACTACCAGAATAGGCAAATTTGGTCTAAGTTGAAAGCGAAGCTGATGTTAATGGACAGATAACGAAGCCATAAACGTAGAAGAGATCAAGGTGTGTAAATGTAAGACAGACTTTTTACCTGAATGAGCGAATCCGAAATGGTGCCAATTAAATGCGAGAGGTGTGGGTATGCGCTGTTAGAAGTTTGATTAGGTTGTTCATTGAATCGTACGACCTTCTCCACACTTGGTTTTTTCATGTGTAAAGTATCGTGGGCAATTTCAGCGACATCGCCTGATACCAACATCAATGTTGGACAAACTATATTCATGATACACAGAGGGGCAACATAGCGCCGCCGTTTTGGCATTTTGTGCTCACTGTAATTGTAACCAGAATATATACGTTCAAAAAACGTAGGTACTACAGTGCTTATTCTTTCTGTTGGGTGAAGTTGTTTAACGTGCGTTGTTGTAAGAAAGTCACCGACAGTGACACTACAGGTGTGGAATGAATTTGCAGTCATGCGAAGTGAGCAAGCGTAATTTTTGACGTATGCAAATAATACAAGTGTAGCAGTAAATTCACATCGAATGAAACAAGCAAGTTTAGCGTTTGTGTGATGGAGTTAACTATAATGAAATCGAGAAAAATGTTCGTAAAGAGTCACAAAAAATGCGAACTTTATATCCATCGAAAGGACGCACAAATCGAAACGAATGCACTAAGAATTAGAACGCCTCGAGGCGTAAGACCATCACCCGCGGTGGAGGCAAATTCAATGCCGTCATTTTTCATGGCCAATTTACTCTAGAGTTTTGGCATTTTTTACATCTCAGTCAACCCACCTGCCTGCCTAAAAATATTATTATTACTCTGCTCCTGCCTCTTTTCGGGTGGACAGACAACAAAATTCATCGCCGTCATTTTTGATGACCAGCTAATCCTAGTTTTTTTTGGCATGGGCCACATCTAGGTCAACCCACCAGACTCCATGTGAAAAAATTAGGAACATTGCTCAACTCCTACTACCTGTTTTTTGGGTGGACAGAGAAAAATACAAATATATATTCATGCTTAATTCTTCAGCGAAAACATGATCACCTCTCTCACTTCGTTCGCGGGTGATGCAGATATGGATGCCCTTTAGGTGTTTCACAGCATATGAATGCGGATGCACGTAGGTGTTCCATGCGTAGTTTGGTGAGTCATCGCAACCGACACCGCTGTCAAAAAACTTATTTTGATTGAAAGAAAATGAAAAAAGCTTCGTAATTTTATTACACATACGAAACGAGACGCGCTATTGTGCTACCATACAGATCGCTCTTGTTAGTTGAAGTTTGGTCTCTTCTGTACATTAGTTTTCCTTTTTTTCATGCATCTCGGTGCATCATGGGCTTGTCCCAAAACCGAAACACATTATAAGTACGTCATCAGTGTGTCAAGTCCATCATGAGACACTAATATGCATAGTCATTCATTATCTCTTTCGACTGTGGATACACATAACGTTGATCAATTTTGTCTCAAATATTCTAGAATTTGATGATGTGGTACTGGTGTGTGAAGAACAGCAGAATGAGAAATCAGTGCTGCGAAAGACTGAAAATCTCTATTGAACAATTGACTAAGTTGAAAGTAACTTAGAAATTGAACTACTACAGAAGCGCATTAGAAACAGTACTAATACTAAGTTCGATGTTAGTACTATACACTATAGACACACTAAAGTAACTACTGGTCCAGTTGAAAAATTGTTGGAAAACAGTAGATCATGTCCTATGCTTTCTCCTAAGCTAGTCCAGTGAATTTTTGGCGTCCCTAGAGCATTTAATAACAAACAGCTTTAGGTCAGCTAAATATTCCGTTAGGTTATAAACATCGGATATTTGCAAAAAATTTCCTTAGTTGTGAAGAATTTTAGCGAAATTGAACTTTCGAGGCTTGTTTTGGCGGGAACTGCAGACAGGTACGCTGACCTTGGTCCCTTGAAATGAGTGTTAGGTTTTGGCCCTTACACCTGGCTATCCTTCATACATCCGAAGACTTAATCTTGCTCCGTGAATGGACCTTTCGGCCGACTCGACGCAATCGAGTTGCTTGTAACACCAACGAGATTCCAAGTGACGAAGCCAACGCTGTTGTCTGAAGTTCCAGACAAGTCAAGTCTCGCAAGTCTTTTCTTTTTGTCGTCGGCTACTCGAACGCGCCCGTAACTCTTTAGTGTCCACATTCCCGTTTTGGTAACCTAATATTGATGGTGCATTCAACAAATCTGCTGCAATATACGTTAATTTTCCTAAGTAATATATCAGTGTGAGGTCTGATGCATTTGTACAGTTTGTCTGGCTTACATCATTTCAGCGATTGACACACGCCTTTAAATTTCCCGAGAAATGTAACAGCTCACTCAGGTTGCTTTCAGTAAATTGCTAATCACCCTTGTAAATTAATAAAGTAAATTATACTATAGGTAGATTCGTATGTAAACAACTGGGCATGTAAGGAGCACTCGCTTGCCCCCCTCCACCGTGGGTCCCATTGGCCGCGTATATCACAGCCTGGAAACTCGGCTGTAGCTGAAACCTCCGACCATGCAAATTATTACAGTTTCTTATTGCTCAAGCAGTCGTATCTTTGGCCCGAGTCATTCGTCGAGGTCATTATCTGGGGGCGGGCTGCTCAGGATGTGCCCCAACTTTATTGCTGCTGCACTTAAGAGCAAAGACTTAAAAGATATAAAAAACTTAGCAAAATCNCAGTTTCTTATTGCTCAAACAGTCGTATCTTTGGCCCGAGTCATTCGTCGAGGTCATTATCTGGGGGCGGGCTGCTCAGGATGTGCCCCAACTTTATTGCTGCTGCACTTAAGAGCAAAGACTTAAAAGATATAAAAAAAACTTAGCAAAATCCTGACTTTGGCCCCTTAAACAAATGACTCTATTCGTTAAGCAAAGGCAACGATAAACTCTCCTAGCTAAAGAACTAATGTCGGGGTCTCGAAGTTGACTGCCCGGTATTTAATGCTGCTTAAAAAGTAGCATTTAAGTGCAAAGCGGAGCTGCTTGCTGCTGAAATGGAATTTAGATCCACTCTCTAAAACTTAGGAGCTCCATCCACAGTATATCTCTCCGCGGTACCACGGTTTTCTTTTATCGAACCTTCGTGTTTCACTCCTCTAACGAACTAGCGGGCCATGTTGTGGTTTTGAGCTTTTGGTTATGGGTTGTGAAAGAAGTCGGTGTTTTTCGTTTTGCCAAGTTATGAACTTGATAACTTCTGTCCGCAGATTTTGGACTGGTGACTTTGCAAACTTGCGTGGTGCCAGTGTATTCCCTGACATAACACTTTGGCTGCGGTGCGGTGCCTACGTTATGGGGCACGAATTGTCGTGGGAGTAATGATACTTATTCTTGGAATCGCGGGACCATTGTGTTATGCTGACTTGCTTGCTTTTCTCCGTACCTACGCGCGTAGTTGTGGAGTTGACGCATGTTCTCAGGGTTAACGCGGGCTTGTAGAGATAACATTATTATGTTGCCATAGTTTGGGCAGGCTTGTGAAGATGATATAATGTTTGTTAACATCAGCGTACCTCGTATATGTGCCACGGTACTAAGTACTTCTATGTTATTTAACTGAAACCACAATTCTTGAAATTCATTGAGCCTTCGACCTCAATGATAAAATTCAGAAGCGTGGACAGTTGACGCGAATGAAAGAATAGAGTTGTTTAAAATCCTAATGGGACGCCATTTATGCTTTGTACGGCCATTATTATTATTATTATTATTATTATTATTATGATCGAGGGGATTTCACAACACAAAAATGGATTGGTTGAGCGATGTTCGGCTCTACACTCTGACGCCGGGTCACATCCCGCGATCTAAGGCTCAGAGCACTTTGCGAATGATGTGCACTGTTCCAAGCAGAGCGCTTTTCTGGAGGGTTCCTGGGTAGAGATGGCCGCACTTCAGCTCTCGCAGGGTAGTCTTGAGATTCTTGGGCATTACCCTCAGAGCTCCGATGACCACTGGGACGACGTCGACCTTCATCTGCCACAGTCTCTGGAGTTCGATAGCAAGGTCACGATACTTTTCCTTCTTCTCCGTTTCCTTGTCGATGATTCTGGAGTCGGAGGGGATTGAGACGTCGATCTGTTTGGCCGACTTCTCCTGTTTGTCTTTCACAACGATGTCCGGTCGGTTGGAGTGAAGTATTATTATTATTATTATTCTGCTTTCAAAAGGAGTGGTCTTCTTGAAATAAAAACCTTAACGGAAGCGCCTTCGCTGGCCCATAAAAATTGGATTGTGAGAAATTTTCTTTCGGTTTATGTTGACCTCAAAGTACATATATGTAAAAGTACACAACCTAGCTTCATGTTTTCGTTTATATGCTTAATCACGCGTCACCGCAAGACTACGGCGAGAACAATTTCAGTAACAAGCGTTTCATTTTATATATATGTATTGTAGCCTGGCAGGTTCACCAGCCCATTGCAAAGCACGATGTGATCTTATATTAGGGGTTTCTTGTCAGTTGGGCCGCAGCGTAACCGCCGCTGTTGAAGCCGTGTTGGAATAAATGTGATATATGTAGACAGGATTAAATATGTAATCCATGCGGATCAAGCGTTTATTGCGGCAATCATGTAGTGATTTTCTCCATAATACTATTGTGTTTGAAAATTGCATAATTTTATGTTGGAATTCCATGTTTAACTATTATAACTACGTTCCTGACTTTAGTCGACTTGTGTATTTACCGCATAGCTTTTAGCTTTATGTATTGTGGAGCGGCAGTATTTTCATAGAAGAGTCCTATGCTCTTGTTGTACCTGTTCTTCGGATATGATTTCCTTAATTATTGTTTCATCTTTTTGTCTGTCCTCACCATGATAGGTTTAGAATCGGGTAATTATTGATGTACGCCCAGTCTACCAATTTTCCTTCATTTGTAGCTGCTTGCAGACATCGAGACGTACGCCGTTAGATTACAGGCATTCCCAGTTATTCTGCCTGGACCGCCGTGTGTATAACTTACTACTGTAATTGCATGAGCCCTGTGGCCCACTGTTAACTATAACGAATGGGTTGAGCATTCCTTACGGTGTGCATCATGGCCTATTGCCACTCGTCGAGCAATCAACGAACCCATCATGAAACAGGTGGTTATTTGGCGTTATCATCGGCAGAGATAGTGAGCCTTCGTCGAACGTATCACGAAGTATTCTGGTATTTTCTCAGCTATCATTGAACACGTCACGCAACGTTTTATTGCTTTGTGAACTATCATTGAACGCTCCACGAAGCATTTGTTACTGCGTGGACTATCATTGAACACATCGCAGAAAGATTCAGCTACTTTCTCCACTTTATTAAAAATGGACGTGCTATACTTTCATTGAATGTACAGGTATAGCATACAGCACTGTGTTTCATTCTGCATGTTTTGTCGGTAGATTCGCTGAACCATCATTGGATGATCGCATGTAGCTTGCTATGCATTATTACCAATAGAATAATTGAGCCATCGTTGTCGATATCACTAAATTTTTTTGTGTCTTCCCCTTCTACTTATCACTACACGCTCTGAACCATCATGCATTGGATAGATCGCGAAGCACTTTTTTTTTGTTCTTCTGCAATATAGACGGATGATGTGCTATCATCACCAGCCCGCAGCTTCCTTGACTGCAGTACATTGGCTCATATCGAAAACAAGCCTTGCAAAACCAGGCACCTTGTATAGACAAGCTAAATTTCTTCGTCATGTGCTTGTACGGATGGAAGAACAAAAGAAAAGGAGATAGAAAATTAATTTATTTTGCTTCCTCTGGTAGGTATGTCGGTCAAGTTCGCCCATCCTATTTTATGGGGAGCGCCTCCCCCAAGGGACCCTGTAGGTTACCTTAGCTGTTGACTAGGCTTTCGGGACATCTTTCTTATCGTGCCCACTCTGCTTCCTTCCGATTTCATGCTCCCACTGATCCACCGATGGTACTTTCATCTGTTCCTCATCTTTCGCTTCTTGCTGTTCCATTGCGCGTTGATCCTGTGTGGGAACACCTTCGTGCATGGGTTCCACGTTTGTATCGACATACTATCGACCCTTCCTTCTTCCTCTATGTAATCGCCTTCGGAAGCTTAAGCTGCTCAATAATAATATAATTTACTTTCTTTGGAGGCTTGGTTATCATATTTAAGAGCATATATAGCGCACTGAGATTTTTACTGCCTTAGTAATGATAGGGGGATGAGAACAAGCGGAATTAACAGTTGGTTTATAGATATGCAAATTTGAACGAGGTTCATATGTGATAAACGAAGTGCTGCAATGAAGTAGGTATCGTTTCCACAGAGAAAGATGTGCTTAATGAAACAGGTTTTGCTCGAGACATGTTTCGATTACATTTATATCGGAAATTCAAAATGCTTTAAGTGCTCTATTGTTTGATCGTGTATTCCCGTATGAGGTAAGACATATCAGATGAATCCGCGAACCCGGCTTCTCCCTCTGTGTTGCTTGGAGCGCCAGTGATATTTTCCTTTAATCATCTGTATAAGATATCAAACTGTCCGATTTAATCACTGTTTTTTTGTTGACCTCGACCTATGGCATCTTTGAGAGTGTAGCTGATTTTTTTTGCGATATCAGGTAACTCCATTGAAGTTTTCCCCATCGTAGTCTGATGTTTAACCCCTAGATTGTAGCACTCCTTGGTTACGGGCCTTCAATACTCGTGTTCTAACCGTTTATAAAAGTAGCATTTTTACCAACAAAAACTTGTCACTTCTTGCACTACCAAGGTTGTGATTTTTTTAAGAAAGTGCAGAAAGCAAGAATAGAATTTTGGGATCGTCGTTTCTACAGCGCGCTGATTCCTTGGAAGGTTTATTCTATTCACACCAGGTTGTGGTATTTTGCTACTAGGGTTCTTTGTCCTATTGTATTAATTCGCAAAAAAAAAGTATTTTTTAGCGAGTTACCACACTCTGGTAGAGAGACGATTGAAGCAATCATGAGAGCATTTTTTTGAAATGTAGATAGAAATGCAGTTTGTCCCATGGAGCCTGACAGTCTTATCTGTTGCAGGGTTGTATCATAATACCATGCTGTGATCGATGTATCTGTTTGCTAATCTCCATTGAACATTTACACTTTAATTTAGGCATTGCTTATTCATGATCGATATAGTTAAAGATGAATGCTCTCTTCCAAAATTTACATCGTGATGACGAACTTTACTTTGTAAATTGTAGTGGACAGCAAATGCTACACTAGCTTTACCACGAATAGGTTGCCTTGGAAATTGTTGCAAGCGTGAGAATTATGTTAGAAATTTAATTTTCTAGTAATCATGCCAGTAAAATTTTGTTTTGTTCATTAGGTGCATTCTAGTGTTACCGAAAGATGTATTTGTGCCTATTACAATTACATTTTTTAATTTTGTGCGATTTTAAATATTAATATTATGCAAATAATATGCACTGATGTGCTTGAAATTCGTTCTTCAAGCAACCAGAAAAAAGGTAAAGATATTTTGAGCATTAGAGTGTGCAAATAGGTTATTAGAGTGGTAAGATTTGATAAATTTGAAATGTCATCAAAATACTTGAATAAATACATAGATATTATAAATATTGATGTAGACATACTGTATAGATGTAGAGAGCTATACAGATACATGGAAATATATAAAGCGACGTAGATGGATGGAGACGTACAGTTGCATGTAGTTATAAACAGTAGGTTCATAGAGATATAGTTCAATAGAAAGCGTATCACATGAACGGCGTAGACGTATAAAGATGGATAAAGTAGGTATTGCAACACTCGATCGTATCATCCAACTATAAGAAGCAGGAGCATTACTATTGTTGGATTTTTCTTGTATTTCGGAGTTTTGAAGAAGTCCCCGCTCTTTCGTGTCTCGCTGTGAAATTTGGGTGTCGTTTGTAAGAACAAATTTCTTCTCAGTTCGACGCTGATGCTCACAAACACCCTAGCAGCCGCTGTTGCCACCTTACCTTATTCTTTCCCTCTATAAATGGATCACGCCTGCAGTCGCGGGCGGCGTGCACTTCTGGCTCCGGTATTTGTTTGCTCCACAATGTGCTGTTGGTGCATCCATCAACATTTGCTTTACGTACGGCCTGGGCGAATGTTTATGCAGGTGTGTGTATGTGTGTGTGCTAAGTCAGGAGCCATCGTATTTTGCAGAAAGGAAGTTCCGTCGTTATTCACTGCCGCTTTCCTTGCTTCCTTCCAAGCGCAGCAAGGCAACTGTGGCCCGTGCTGTTACTCCTGCAGCCGACCCGCTCCTGACAACTTCCCAGGGGCTGCCCGCACCTCTTCAGTGAACGCCAACCTGGCCTTCGTTTCCAGAAAGGCTGTCGACGGTTCTTCTTCATCCCATACCGGTTTGGTGAGAACCAATCTTGGGCACGGTTCGGTTGATAAACACAGTGATTTTGCGCCGATTTCACAGCAAACCAGCTCCCCTACATCAAGATCAACACCATGCAAATTGCCATCCATCACCACATCTTCCTCTACAACACCATCCAATTACGGCAACAAGCAAACTGTGAAGCGCGGCGTTTATTCAGGCAGCTCACAACAACGCTCCCCAAGAATCAAACGAGCTGCTTTTTCAGAAGACCGAACAGAAGGGTCATCGGCTTCGTGGTCGCAGTCCCACGGGTGTAATGGATGCTCCTTCTTACCGTCGTCTCGCCCAAGTGAGTGCTAAGTTACATGTCAATAACATATTGGAATTACTTAAAGCTATTATTTCTGCCAAATCTACTGTTTATAGCTTCCTTTTAACCCGTACACCGCATCTGTTGTAGGTTGCAATAAGTGACTGTGTGTATGTCGCACGAGGTTTTGATATTTTCAGGAGTTTGATTGGAGAGTCGACCTTTCTCTGCGGCTTTACGTTGAACCGTTGACTTTTTCAGCAATTGGTTCTCAATTTTGGAATCACTTTGCGCAAAATCCGGTTTGTCCGAAGACTGATGATTTTTTCAAAAGCCTGAACTTTTTTCTCAAAGATTTTGAATTTTGTGCCCTAAATCAGTGACGAGATTTCGTTGAATTTTGCATGAAGTCAGAGACGTGTATGCAAAGTCTGAGTTCCACTGCATACATCGGAATACCCCCTTTGTGCGTGAGTTCTTAGCGTTATAAAACGCATATGCAACTGGATAATTTTATAATTCTCAGTGTATGAAAATGACTTCATGCAGATATGAAATAGCTGACTCGTCCGTTGCCCTGAGCAACATGCAGAATTTGAGAGTAAATTACAGGCATTTGTACGAGATTTATTTTATCTTCTTCATATCCTGCACCATTTGACTATTCACTTCATCGACGTATCATTAGTTGTTGACAAAGGCAGTAAGGTTTTGGCTGATGCATTTGAAAAATGCAGCGAATGGCTATTTGATGTTGCCCGAAAATTCTGTCCACTGGTTTTGCTTCTGGGTGTTGGGAATTTATGCATTTGAGTGATACAGCAGAACACTGCGTGCAGCCACGTATAATGTCATCAGAGGCATTATTTAACTTGTCCTCTTGTGGTTTTGTCTGGCAAGTATTCTGCTTTATTGGCTGTTATTTTCATACGGTGATCATTACTCTGTTTTTCGTGATGAGAGAAAATGCATTATTCTATAGTCTCCAGCCAAATGGAAATTCTTGTAGGCAGCTTCTAAAAATATTGAAAAACGCAAACTACCAGTACTAAAAACGCATTGTATATTTTGTGAAACCAGCTGACAGTTAACTTGACTGCTGGGCCAATGAAATTTTGGTGCTAATGCAATGCCCATATTTTCAGGTATGAATTTTAGGAGACTGGTGAATTGAATTTTTCGATTATGAAGAATGTTATACGTGCACCTTCACCTTACTTGCATTTCCCGACACGAAGTACTGATTCACTCAAAAGCTCGCATAGTCGTAAGATAATTATTCAGTTTAATGAGCTTAAGTTGGCGGTGTAATTTCTGTATTTTAAAATATCTTGGGCCATTTCCAATTACCATCCGTTTATCAATAGATTATCAGCTATAACTATCATAACATTTTGTCAATTAGGCACTGTATTTTATATAACGTCGAAAATTTTCCATATACATAGATCGATCCTGTTGATCTTGCTGCTTCATGAGGTGCCAAGGCGAAATCAACTTCACTCCACCCCTACTGCAAAACCCACACGCACTGGTCCGTGCTGCAGATACTAACCAACTGAACATGGAAATGTTCCCCCTCACATCATTTGCCAGCCGCAATTCTCTCTGTCATTTCTTCCTCATTTTCTTCGGAACACAAGCCTGCGCGCCTCCCATTTAACCTGAAGTTGAAACTTTACCCTCAGTTTCTAGCGGGAATCTCCTCGTTTCCCTCGCGGATGATGACAGGGATTTCTCTTAGGTATTTTGCGCCGGCTGCTGGCAGGCTTGTCGGACTGTGGCACTTGGGGGGGCACTGCGGGGGCCAAGGTAGCCCTAAGGATTTTTCTTAGCCTTTCGCCCTGGTGGATGTTTGATTTTGTGATTTTTGTTTTGCCTGTTTTCGCGTGAGCTCATTGGATTATTCTCAGGCTCCTGCGTACAGTAGATTTTTTGTAGGCTTACTGGGATTTTGTGTCGCCCAGTGTATTTATCTTAAGGCTGATGGGTTTCTTTTTAACTCAGTGGTTGTCCCATAGGGCCGAAGGATTTCTCTAAGACCAATGAAATTTTTCTTAGGTCCAGTTCATTTCCCGTAGACCCGATGAATTTCCTCAATCCACATCTCTTAGACTCGGTGTATACCCCTTAGACGCAATGCATATTTTCTCAGGTTCTTTGCATTTCCTCTAGGTCCTTTGCATTTAATTAACATGCAGTGCATTTATACAATAGCCCACCGGATTCACGTTATACCCAGTGCAGTTCTTCATTACTTCAGTGCATTTTCCTAAGGCCTAATGCATTTTCCAAAGACCCAATTCATTTCCCTTTGGCCCAGAGAATTTATTTCACGCCCAATGCATTTATCTCCCGTCAAATGCATTGCTCATAGATCCGATGTCTTGCCCTAACGCCCAGTGCATTTCTAGAAATACTTGCCTGGTTCGCCGACAGGCATGGCGGAGTGTGGCGGTCGCTGCGGAGACGAAGGCTGCCCTCTGGAGCCGACACGTCGGTGCTGCTCACGACAGTGCTTAGGAGGCTGCACGGTGGCTGCCGACCCTGCCGCCTGCTTTGTCTGCCGGGACCTCTACTTCGATGGGAGATGCGTCACTTCTTGTCCCAGTGGATTCCTTCAGGTCGGTTGTCGCTTGCTTATCATCGCGAATAAATGAAGGGCAGAAATATTTGTTGGACTACTTGCAGCTTTGTAAAGTTTGAAACTCTTTTACACTAGATATTGCTGCCAGTTTCTAATTACGCTGAAAGTGTCTGCACTATACACGTGTAGCCTAGTTTGTTGCTCCGACTCTTTTGAGACGCTGGCACTGTCTAAGTTAGAATTACGAGTCGTAGTAACTGATGTTGGTACATGTGTGCAGATTTGTGATTCAGTTTATTAGACCAGTAAGACTTTCTGGCCTTCATTCTAGTTACGGTCATATCTTTGGAAGCGTTTTGTGCAAAGATCTAACAATGGCGTGTTATCGTGGATTGCAAATTTGTTCTCTACCATCCCAGTGGTAGAGCGCCTACCTCCGTCAAGCAAGGCAATGGTAACGAAAAATTTAACTTCGTTCTGAAACTATAATTTCCTTTGTATCAACACCAAAATCTAATCATTTGCCATTTTTGACAGTAATAACAGCTTCTGTGTATTTCTTGAAAATCTGATTATAGCTTTTCGAGTTATGCTGCTTGCAAACATTCTGACAAACATTTGTTAAAACAAACAGGAAAATCGATCATTACCAAAATTTAATGATTATGTCTTTTACCATTATTAACTTTTCCTGTAGATTTCATAGATATCCGTTCCTAAATTTTTGAGTTAATTTTGGAAACAAGCATAAGATCACACACAGAGACAAAAACGAATGAACGAACAGATCGTCACGAAAATTTCTCCATTCACTCTTCGTGATATACTTCATAACTCATGTAAATGAGTTATGGTACTTAGAAAATAGGTTTAAACGGATCATCTCCAAAAGTTAATCATCTGGTACTGCTAACATGCGTAACAAGCCCTGTGAATTTCGTAGGGATCCGCGTATAATTTTTTGAGTTATCTTGGTGACAGACAAACAAACTAACTCGACAAAAACAACCTCCTTGTCGGAATTGAAAACAGCCTTAGCTGCAATAACTTTGACAAAACGTGTTGAAATGATGGTCCTCATGGCCATTGCTGAGTTATAAAAATGATTTTACTATAACAGTGCTAGCTCATAGGGGTCGGAGCATAAGTCGAGGCTACTCTTTGGGAATGGGCCTATTGGTCTGTCACGGCCAGTTGTCTCATCTCACCCATTGCTCGACGCCGGTCACTGTGGTTGCAATAGTAGTAAAAAAAGTAGTAGAACATGGATTGATTACTACATTTTATTATTTAGGCACTACTATAAAGATAACTCATGCTCATTTTAAAAACTTATTTTTAAAATTAATAATATATAGGAATTTTACTATTACAGTCCACCCCGTTTCATCCTGGTCTTCTCCTCCCACGAAGCGCAGTTGCAGTGGCAAGGAGGGATCAAATTAATATCTTTAATAATAATAAAAACAACGACGGTCGTGAAGTGGGAATTGGGAAAGACGAATAACGTAGATTTCTAGCTAAACTTGATGTCATTTTTTATTTGGTAACTATATTTCCCCTCTCCCGTCTCCCTCCTCGGGGCACATAGGATATGGGCCTACATACGGTTACGTTAGCTTTGTTCGCCCATCCTATGTTAAGGAGGCAGGAACGCCCCTGGGCAACCCTTAGGTTACATTAGCCATAGCTAAGCCTTTGAAACGTATTTCTTTTATGACCGCTGGTCTTCGTGCCATTTTCATCCGTTTTTAATGTTTTTTTCTTGTTTTTCCCAGTCTTTCCTGACTTGCGCTACCCATGCGCTTCGGTCCGTTGTTTAATTTGGTCCCCGAGAGATTGTTTAGCCTTGCACCAAGTCCTGTTATGCTATTTCGGCCAAGAGACAAAAGTCATTTAAGTTTGTCCGTATTACTTCGCTAAGCTGATCTCGTGCACCTTCTCCTAATGAAGTCCGAAGTTAGATGGCGCGCTGCGCGGCATAGTCAAAAGACTACTTCTTACCGTCCTTACGGCGCTTAGACGCTGCTTAATTGACGGAGCCACCAGCCTTACGAAACCATTTTGATTAATTACTCTGGCCGTGGGCCGCCATGGAGTAAACTTTTAATTTGGGACCGAAAGCTTTGTTTTCCACGCGGTGTTTTCGTCGTCGCCCGAGCACAGCTTTGTGCTACTCGACGTCAGTGCCGTTGCCTTGCACGGCACCTTCCCCAATGTTGCACATTCCTGCCGCCAGTACTGAATCGAGTTTAAGCTGACATCGAGGCATGTTTTTTGAGGGCAGCATACCCTGTAATACTTAGTGCTCTGTGATATTTGAAATTCCTTTACTGTTAATGAACTTTTTCGGTGTTGTTTGAAATTCCGATACTACTGTGAGCGAAATTGAGTTAGTGCTATTATGAAGGATGTTTTTGAGTTTGGGAAAATTTGTGCGCAGTACTTGTTTTTTCTCTGATAATTGAAATTCTTCTGTTGTTAATGAATATCGTGGATATTGGATGAAGTTCCTCGGAATCGCTACTGTCGGCACGGACCCCACAGGTGAAAGAATAGGTCATCTGGGCCAGGAGGTTCGTCGTCCGATGTCGTGGGGGGCAGAGCCCCCAGGGGGACCTTGTATGTTACCTTAGCATTAGCTAGGCTTTAGGGACGCCTTTCCTAAGTGCCCTCTTGACTTCTTTTTACTTTCATACTCGTAATGATGATGCTTTGTTCTATTCTTCCATATCCCGTCTTGCTGTTTTTATGTGAGCTGATCCTGTGAGGGAACAGCCTCGTGCGTGTGCTTCACGTTTTCTTCTTTTTCCCTCTGTAAGATCACCTCTATAGTGAAAAGGCAGGCTTAAACTAGATAGACGTAACTAACTGCTGGCATGTACTGAATCGAGGTGATGGTGATAAGGCGACACGTTTGCATGGGTAATATATTGCGTATACTTAGGTCTCATTGATGCTTCAAATTCCTTCCCCTTACGAGGCATAGGATGGGCCATAGGGTTAGATTAATTAGGATCGCGATCATAAGTAATGGGGAGAAGCCGGGAAGTCGCGCGAGGCGGGTGTATTGCTCGCCGCGCTACTAAACGCTTTCCCAGTACTCGTGCGTAAGTCGCATTGAAAGTGTTAAAAGGAACGAGATTACGTTAACCCGGCTGAAGGCCTAATGGGTAAGGTTGAGTGTTTGGAATTCTCAAGGGTAATCAATTGAGGGTCAATACCTGAAGCTCGCTTTGACGGGTCGAAACCATCCCACCTGTCGACGGTTTCAGAGAAGTTGAGCCTCGCAAGCTTGATTTCGGCGCCCAATCGGACGTGCCTTAAGCTAGTGGCGAATCTTATCGTCTTGACGTCGAAGCTGGTGCTATAGTGCAAGGTACCTCGGAACATATTATTTATTTCTCTGTATTCAGCCCACGTGTTATTATAAGGCGAGTTCTCACTAGCGGCTATGGCTCCGCTTAAGATAATCATTAAACTGTTGTTGACAGGTTAGTTGGGTTGCACACTTGGCTGTGTGTGTGAACAGTGCGTTGCTACAGTGTAGAACATTCTCCGCACCATATTTCCAGCATAACCCCAGATTCGCAACATAATCAGTTGCAATTACGATTGTACCTATGTCGAATACCTCAATTTTCAATTCCAATATTCTTTATGTCGAATTTCATAAAAAAAAAACAGTATAGACGCAACCTGTCGTCGACAGGCAGCGTAACTGCGGTGCGCAATTATTGGTTCCGGCAACATAACAAAGATTCGGTCTATTTATGTTCTGCATGCACTTCAACACAACTGAAGAAACAGAATAATCAGCCTTAATTAAGTCATTAATAAATCACCCATTGCCAGTAAAGTGACTTTATAGTCATCTTAATGCTTTCGGTTACAAAACAGAGGTCAAGTTCACTGTATATAATTCTAGAACTAAGTGGTTTTGAACCAAGATTTCTATAGAAAACACTGAAAATTTGCATTTTATGCGCTCTTGCCTGTAGAAGTGTAGTTTGGCCAACTTGTCTATTAGATTATGTTTTATGTTGTAGCATGCAAGAGACTCAAACTTGCGCACCATTTGTAAAATGTGTACCTAAATTATGGCTGTGGCATGATGCTCGTTTCATACTGTGAAATTGTAAAATTTATGGTACATATTTCGCTGTTCTTTCGTTATTCGAGAAGAACGAAGTGTCTATAGTCTTGTTATCTTTTAAATACTTTCCTCTTTAATGTTTCTACTTTGAGCTTTTCGGTGCAAATGAAGTTTCCAACAACAAATATTATAGTTTAATATTGTTACGATTGCTTCGTAATTTATATCGGTAATAACTCACATAGAAGGCGCGAACCTGGATCTCGGCATCTCTCTAGGATTGGGCCTGTTAGTCTATTTCCATCTAACTATTAAATCTAATAATCTTTACTACTGAATCCAGTTAACGAAATAGTACTCTTACTTTTGTTAGTACCTTCGCCAAGAAAGTTATGTTTTTGTCGTGTTTGTCTGTCTCTTTGTCCTTCTGTCCGTCTCTTTCTCTGTCACCAAGATTACTCAAAAAGTATGTAACGGCTCTTTAAGAAATTTACAGGGATTGTTAGGCATGTTAATAGTAACAGATGATTAACTTTTGGTGAACATCCGTTCGTCTCTATGTTTGTCTGTGTCCCCATTTTTTTCTTAAGGCTATTTCTCGAAAAGTTGTGGACGGATTATCAGGAAATTTACATGAGTTGCTAGGTGTATTACGAAGAGTAACCAACCAGATTTTGGGGATGATCTGTTTGTTCGTTTGTTTATCGCTGTGTTTGATTTTATGCTTGTTAGCACAATAACTCAAAAAGTTATGGATTGATCTTTATGAAATGTACAGGAGTTGTTAGCAATGTTAAAAGACATAAATGATAAAATTTTGGTGATGATCGGCTGATCTGCTTGTCTGTTTGACTTATGTTTGTTAGCTTCCTAACTCGAAAACTTATAAACAGATCTTTATGAAAATTATAGGAATGGTTAACATTATCAAAAGGCGCAAATGATCAGATTTTGGTGTTGATACAAAGAAAATCATGGTTTCAGAACTAATTTGAATTTTTCGTTACCGTTATGTTGCTTGGCGGAGGTATGCGCTCTCAGAGTGCTCTCTAGTTTTTATTACTTTTTGTTGCGAGCTAATAAACTACCCTATATAGGGCCTAGATTCTGCTGTCGAAGTGTCACAAAAATTTTTGAAGTAGAGTATGTTGAGATGCTTCTTTGAGATCTCTAAACTGTTCTTTCTTTTATATGCAAACATTTTATACTAGAGCTACGGTCCGCAACAACGGATCGCAGTATTATAAAACAACCTTTGAAGACAGCAATTGTGAATCCCAAAGTGTTCCTACAAATGTACCTGAATATTGAAAAGAACTGGAATTGCTTAGTGTTATGAATAATCCGACCACGGTATTTAAACAGTTCAGTTTATTGATTTATTCCTTGTATTGGTTGGTGTGTTGATCTATTCGCACCGATGTGATGACTGAACGGGCAGGGGGGATTGTCTTCTGTACGGTGAGGAAGCTGTCGCCTTCGCAATTTTTTCAATTCGAAATTTGCATGCAAGCTTCTGAAGTACGTCTCGGTGGGTTAGCTTACACGCGAGATGATACGTACTTCCTTCCCACGTCGAATCTTTTTCTGTGCTCGTACAGCTCAAATTAGGTAGAAGATTAACGAATATAAAGGAAATATAATATTATCTTATATTAATGTATTAATTTATTAACCCTTTGCCTCCTGGTAGAAGATTACCGAATATAAAGTAAATATAATATTATCTTATTAATATGTATTAATATATTAACCCTTTGCCTCCTGACGGCATCATCAGATGCCACTCTCTATTTTTCCCTATACAAAAGCTATGCATCATGTAAATTACCCAAGGCACAGATGGCATCTGTAGTAGCCGATGCAAAAAAATACTGTTTTTTACAAGTAAAACTAAATTTTTTCTCAAATATGTATTTAACTAACCTATTTTTTATAAATTTAACAAAAAAAGTGAAAAAAATGTTATCTGAATTTCAGGAGGCAAAGGGTTAATTATATTATATAACTTCGCCAAGAGGTTATGTCGTTGTTCATCATTAACGCCTTGAGTCGTCACATGGTCACGAAGTGTGAAAATTTAATCCAAGTCAGATAACTCAGCTCTAGTCAAACCAGCGTAAGCAGTCCTTTCGGGGCGGGGCTGAATTGAACGCAGCAGGGCCAAAATCTAATTTATTCACTAATGCACTTTGAGTATTCGAATGTAGATGTAATTCTATCGATTGAGACAAGTTATACCACGCGCTTAAGTGAGATTTGGCAAAGTTGCTTTGCGTTCTTAGCCACGCCCATCGGACTCCTTACGCTGGTTTGGCTATAGGATCAGTGAGCTGAAGTACATTAAAACTGGCCCCATTTTTGCTGTCTACGACTAAGAGCGTAACGTGTAGATAATCGAATCGACAGATGGAACCGAAGGTGAAAATGGAGTCAGTCATAATCTGTTCTGCTCACTGATCCTAGCTGTCTTATCTGACTTTGACCCTATTTTTCACTCTTCATGGCCATATTACAACTTCAGGTGTTATAATTGAAGAACAACGACCCTTCCGCTTTGTGAAATTTCCACAGCTCTCGGCTACCATAATCTATTCCATTTGTCTGTGACCCATTTACATAGAAATACAAGGTGCACAGTTTAGCAGACAGTGCGTTCGCATAACGCACCTCCTAACTTACCCTACTAAAACCGTCCATTTCTTCCATTGCAGTTTGGGCGCAGGTGCCTCAACAACACGGCGGCCAGTCTGCCAAATGTGTGTGAGTGTTTCGCTTAAGTTTAATGGCGCATAACATCACCAATTATTTATGGCCCCACGACTTCGTGGGTTCGACGATATAATGTTTGAATGCACGCTTAATATGCGGTGTCTTCCGGATTATATTGTGCATTTATTGTACGAGAGCCATTGCATGCAGTGGGGTGTTTGTGTCGCTAACATAAATTCCCGCTTAAAATCGACCCGGCCGTTGTGTTATTTTATTGGAAGCGTTTGTATTTCTGCTCGTTAAAATGCCGGTTAAGTAAACGCTTGGTGTCTCAGTAATACGAGGGGAGGATGAACTTTGCCGAGCCTCCTAATAATGGCCTACATATATTAGAAGTTCGCCAGTAAGTTCTTTCACTTCAACAAGCTGCTTATATAAAACGGAAAGTGTTAGATACTAGGCTAGGCTATAACGAAGTTTTTCTTTTTATCAGAGACATTTCTGCGAGGCATGGTACTTTTTATCCACTCCTTGTTCATTTTTAAGTGAAATATCGACCTGGATGTTGGTTTACCTTGCTAAGTATTTGTGGTATTAGTAGCTATATGTGCGATAGCTACATTCTCTAAGTGTCGCAGTTGCGTAAATTCAAGCGTGGATGNTTTCTACGAGGCGTGGTACATTTTATCCACTCCTTGTTCATTTTTAAGTGAAATATCGACCTGGATGTTGGTTTACCTTGCTAAGTATTTGTGGTATTAGTAGCTATATGTGCGATAGCTACATTCTCTAAGTGTCGCAGTTGCGTATATTCAAGCGTGGGTGCAACTTGCTTTTTGCGTTATGCCATCGAAAGTTCTTGTCTTGTTGCATGTGTTTCTACGATACTGTGAAATTACACTGATGTGTAAGAACAAATTTTAGAGAATACCACAGAGATTTTAAATAGATAGACAGCTATTTCATCAGATTGTAGCTTGCCACATTTTATATTTAATGATGGGAACTAGAATTATGTATATATTTCGTTATGGCCTGATAGAGGTACATCCCCTCCGAGAACCTTGCAGGTTAGGTGCCAGGACTGGTTCAGCTAATGTCCTATATCATATAGGTCTTTCTACGGGTTCACTACGATCNCTTCTTATGTCACTACGGGAACCAGTCCTTGGGACTTAACCTACAAGGTTGGCGGGGCGAAAGCTCATTGTAAGGGGGCTGGTACTAGTGGTGGTTGGTTGGTTGGTCGGTTGCTCGGAGTGGCAGCACAAAAAAATTTTGAGCGTTTTACTATCGAGAAGTGGGCGTGAAGCTGAACGTAGATTTTTTTTCCTTCAAAATGAGACCAAATTTTTCAGGTACCTCTCTCGAGAAATTTGCCGCTTAACAGACCATATCTGGGTTCCTGCATCAGGAATTCATATATCAGACTCGTGGAACTAAAAATTTTGAACCTAATTCAGAACAACTGCTTAAGACGAGAAAACCTGGAGTGATGGCTTCCTGTAGGTGTAGACTGAAACAGCACCTTCTCAATTTTCCTTCTAATAACTATTATGGGCTGCTATGCTCTCTGTGCATTCTTTGGAAAGCACCCATGAGCCAAGCACTGAGCCGTAATGCAGTGTGCCGTATACTGCTACTTGCTACGGCTTTCTGTATATAATTTAACCGTAGTGATAAGCTACATTTAATGCTCCATTCATTTATTGCACGGGCTCGAGCCTTGTGTGTACATACTGAAGTTGATTGATTTGTTAGGGCTTTTGGCGAAATTTTACAGCAATTCTGGCAACGTTAAAGTAAACAAACTTTCTGCTTCAGCTTGCCGTTTCAAACTCGAAGTTTTGGTGCAAACGCCTTTTGATATTCCATTTANGGCTCGAGCCTTTTGTGTACATACTGAAGTTGATTGATTTGTTAGGGCTTTTGGCGAAATTTTACAGCAATTCTGGCAACGTTAAAGTAAACAAACTTTCTGCTTCAGCTTGCCGTTTCAAACTCGAAGTTTTGGTGCAAACGCCCTTTGATATTCCATTTAGATTGATTGAATGTGGCTTTATTTTGTGCAATCTCAAGTTATTTTGCACATTACAGTGACCCCCTCCCTTTTTTTACTCAGTTTGGACCCTTATTGTGGGTAGCTGGCGTTGAACGCTTGACTTCCAAGTTGTTAATAAAATTAGAGAAAAACTTGCTAGAAACCTTGGTCTTTCTGTTAATTATTTTAGTTAACGTTTATCATTGTCATAGTAGCATAGCTTGTACGTCCCTTCCTAATAAAATTGACTTTCGCACCATCTCATAGCTGTCAGATGTGTAGCGCTGATATCAAAATTATGGTAAGTCGTTCCATATCGCGAGGTTGTGATGGACATGAATGCGTTAGCACGGAACACTTGTTACTCAAGTGCTTTTATTTTTGCGGGTGCAAATTTTTTTTATATTTCAAGTTTCTTCAGTTTCAACTTTTTTGAGCTCTGTAACTTCAAAATTGGTTAACATCCCCTTGTCAGCGGTCGGTGTTGGGATTGCAGAAAAACATGTTTGAGTCTCAACTCTGGTGGATCCATAAGCGAAGCTCTTATTTTGAAGAGGTTCTAATGTAGTGCATTTTTAATACATTTTTTAATATATTTAGAAGGATGTTGATGTTATTCGCTCACTCAGTATGTATCTGGTATAGACGCGCACGGATATGTTTTATGTTGGATTCTATAGTTACGGCGTGTGGTTTTCCTATTACGAAAAAAGAAATGATGCACTAATGCTCTTTATTAAGGCGCATTACTTGATGCGAGCGAGAAAATGATGGTATCAGCTTTGGTAAGTTGTGCTGACGTCAGCAGCCTGGCGTAGCTTCCCTGATTTGTGCAGGCTGTTCCATTGAATCGGTGGCAGCAGCGAGTGATTGAAGATTGGTCGTATGGAAGGCGAAGCAAGCTGATCACATCGCTTTATTTGTAGCAGCAATGGCTCTATCCGGCCGCTGTGTTCGTGCCAACCGAGCCTGCGAACTCCTTGTGCGTTGTAACTGAAAATCTGTTGGCAGCAGAGGCATCTTTTTGCGTACTGTTGAAAGTTGGCGCTGGAATTTTCCTGTGCACGCGTCTTCTAGCGAGCCGTTAAAAGTTGGAACTGAATATCTGTTGCCTGTGCCTGTTGAAAGTTGGTATACCTTCTGGAAATCTACTACCTGCACTGGCGTGCTCTTGCTAACTATATCCAGTTGTGCCTAACTGCAGCTCATTTGTCACGTTATTATCGATTCCGCATGTTCGTAATACATGGAACAGTAGCGTTAATAATGAAACGCTAGTGCTCTACAGTTTAGATATTTCCGCTGCCTGTTCCGAGGAGAAATCAGGTTAGGTTCAGCCACGTCCTGTAAAATGAGAAGTCGAGCTCTCATATAGGATCCTTGTGGTTGCTCATCACCGGTTTCATTTTCTAGGTTAACCCATGATTCTGTTTCCTCAGTAATACTGAAGCTAAACGATCTCAATTTTTGCGGACCATTCAGCCTGCAGGTCACGTCGAAGCCTGGTGTCTATGCGCAGAATATATGGTTTTGTTTCTATTGAGCGTGCGTGTGATATTGAGTAAAAGTGATTCACTTCTCTCGCCTTCAGATGAAGAGTGTACAGGTCATGAAATCGAGAGCCTCTCTGATGCAGAGGCACTGGAAGGCTGCGTATCGGTGGAGAGTTTGGTCATCAAAATCTCAGAGCCTGGTAAGTTGCTGTGCCTCTCTTCCCTTAGGAGGCATGTGAAGGGACATAGATCTTAGGGTAAGGTTAATTGGGTCTGCCTATCTTATGTTACAAGGAGTCAGGTCCGCTAATTAGCCGAAATGCACCTAAGCCTCATTTAAACCGGAACTGCATGTGTACATCTTCAATTCAACCGACAAAAAGAGAAAGGTGGGGCTCCGGTCCAATGCTGTCGACTGTCGGCAGTTTCCGGTACAGAGGAAAAAGACGGAAACGATGAACAGATACGGGATAGGAACGATACCAAGAATGTCAACAAGCTGACTTGTTGTAGGCCCGCTGGCTAACGGTCACGAGGGGCAGGCAGGGCTTCTGTTCATTTGCAATAACTGGATGACTTTTTCAGCTTCGCGTATGATATCACTCACCGATTCATCGGTAAAGTGGATAAATATTGAAAGAGATTGGGTGGCTCACTTAACTAAATTTATTCTGTATATTTTCTGGTGGTTGGAGCGTCAAAGGCTTTTGGTCTGGGTTGGGATTAACCTCCATGACGTTCTTCCTTTCGTACCAACTTACTGAACCTTCAGTTTGAGCATTCCTCCTCCGTCCCCTTTTCTTCGCTATCTACTGTTCTTGTACGCAGTGTTTTATTAACGGGAATATCGTTTCTTCAACATATTTTACATGCCCATCAGCTTCCTCTTTTGTATCGCTTGGTTATGCAAGAGACGCAAAAAATTATCGCCCAAAATGACCATTTGGGCACTGTACAATTATGGCTATTCCTTCGAAAATGAACTTATAACTGGAACTTCACCACATGATGGATTGGGACGTTTAGGCTTAAACTAGCGCATTGTGCTATCTTCAGACGCAACTGCCCTTTATAGATAGTTATAGATAGGAAGTTTAAGCCTCCGTTTCGAGCAGAACAATATCACAGAGGAATGAGCAAGAGATATATAGTATGCCAAGAGAAACGTGGAACCCATGCACGAAGGTGTTCCCACCACACAGGATCAACGCACATGGGAACAGCAAGTCGGGAAAGAAGAGGAAGAACAGATAAAGTATGTGCAAGTAGGAGTATGAAATCGAGAAAAGGACATGAAGTGGGCATGAAAGAGGCCACTGCCCTTTACTGGTCACTCCCATAACAGATTTTTTGGCTGCTCCACAAACTAAAATCCTAAAATAATTTCTAGGAGCAGCCAAGAACTTCGTTAGGGTTTCCAGTTTTGTACCAGAGCTATTTTGCAAACTACCTATGAACTTGATGTTTTAAAATGGCTGCGCTTATTTATGAAAGCTGAACCTAATCGCTCCTTTGAATTGTTCACCGTTGATCAGTGGGAAGACAATCAGAAATATGACCAATTGAAATGAGTGATCATCATCATCGCACGTGATCGGATCATTGTCGAGATACAGATCCAGGCTTGTATACTTTAGGAGGCCTTGGCCATAGGGTTAGGTTGGTTAAGCTTGCCCATCTTAAGCAGCAATCCTGGAGATTCCGCTAGGTTACGTTAGCCTTAGCTAGGCCTTCGAGACATTCTGTCTTTAGTGCCCAATTTGCTTCCTTTCGCTTTTATTCTACTCATGTTACTTTTCTCTCTTTTTTCCCTTCATTTCCGATTTGTTCCCATGCGCGTTGATCCTCTGTAGGAGCCTCTTTGTGGGTGGGTTCTACGTTCTTATGAGTTACTGGACGTCCCTTGTTTCTTCCTCTGTTGCGTCACTTCTGTATGTAGAAACGGAGGATTAAACTATTCAATATTGTAGTACTTATAATAAATAATAGTTGGTGCATTATTTGCAGTAATTTTTTTACAAATGTAGAAAATAAAGCAAACTTACATAGTTCAGGTATGTGCCTGAACTATTCAGGCAGGAAGAGTCTACTTTGTATGAAATGATATTCGTTGTTACGTTTCTCTTCTGTGACAAAATATAAATTACTTAACATTATCATGATAGTTAGAGTGCCGTAAACTGTCTTAGTATCTGTCTGACCAGAGCATCTTCTCTCTCCTATTTTCTGCCGGCTATATTGTGGAACTTGGCATTGGCATTTTTGCGAAACTGTATTCAGTGGCAACAAAGCAACAACATATTTGGAGCGACAATTATTTATCGAAGTTTACTACTAATCTAATTAAATCAAGGATGTTTATTGCACTAACGCTTCCGTAACTTCAGGATATACGCTGCTGAGAGAACTGTCGTCTGTGCTGAGGAACATACGCTACGTCTCGCGCCTCACGGTCGAAAACCTCGACTTCGCTTCTTTGGACTTCTTAGCGGGACTGTCGCACATTGGACCTAAGACGCCCAGCAACGTCAGGTGAGTTTAGTACCGGTCAGAACTTGTTACAGCACGCGGAGTAGCCGCGAGGA
Source organism: Parhyale hawaiensis (assembly GCA_001587735.2). Taxonomy (NCBI): domain Eukaryota; kingdom Metazoa; phylum Arthropoda; class Malacostraca; order Amphipoda; family Hyalidae; genus Parhyale; species Parhyale hawaiensis. The sequence goes on from LQNS02015106.1 coordinate 1,709,717, forward strand.
TGTATAGTTTTCAGCGTATATGTGTGTGTATCGGTCCGTCCAGACTTGGTGGCTTGCATGTTGCAATAAGTTTCGCTCACAGACATCGGTTCCATTTAGTTTCGCGCACAGACCTTGGTTTCATTTAGTTATGCTCAAAGCATATGTTCCATTAAGTTTCGTTCAATGACATTGCCTTTAATATTGTTCACACAGATCTGTTGCACTGAAATTTGTTCCCAGTCCGGACTTGGAGGTCCCGACGCGCTTAGAATGTCCAAGTTCTTTTCGCAACGACACTGTTCACTATTGAGTAGTGACGTAGCGGGACCTTGAGTGGTGAATTATTCGCTGTGACTGGCCTACCGAACAGAATTAAAATTTATTTCTACGTTGCGGCGGTGTTCCAAAACTTCCAATGTTGCACAGCCGTTCCGTTGGCAGCCAAGCGAGAGCGAGGATGTCTTGGCAACAGTACCGTGTATTTCCACTATGTGTGTCCGAGACCAATCAAGGTTGTACCGTAGGGGTTTTGGCTCTGTGTTTGCTAAACGATTGTGGCTTAAGGTTGTGTTGTGCTGCGGGCTATAGGTTGCCACGTTTAAACTCGAATTTTAATGACCGCGACTATGCCATGAGACATTCGCATTTTGACAGTGGACGAGATTACAGTCCCGCATGTCTTTGTTTTGACTGCGAATATCGGTAACACGAACTTCTCTGTAGATTGTTTTTTGCCTTTTTTTGTGTCAGATCTAAATTGAATTTATACCTTTCATAGCTTGATAACTCAGCTGTTTACTCTCTTGTACAAGCGATCCGTCGTGTCTTAAATGGCGTTATTGAAGCGGATATTGATGAGTAATTAAATGGGAAGAGATAATTTTACTAAAGTATGTAATAGATTTTTGTAACAGTAGTTTCCGCTATCTCGACGCGCAGTTGAGTGATATATTTTCCAGAGTGTCCAAAAAAATTAAAGAATTGACCGCTAGAAAGCTTAAGTTCGTACAGTAGCCCTCACGAGTCAACCTTTGTACTTGATGTATGCATCTAGAAATAAGATTTTTCGTTTCTGTAGACATATAACAATTCTTCTTCTGTCATATAAAATAAGTTGATTGTAAAATACGCTAAGGCAAAGAGTTCAATATTAAATAACAGTCGACGGAATTAAAACTTAACGTTTCGAGATGAAATATCCCATCCTCAGAAAAAAAAATTCTAGGTTACGATCAATATATAAAAATTTTCTTTATTGTAGCTCAGTAAGGGTAGCGGAGGTGTTGTTGGGATAAAGTCTAAAAGGCAAATGGACGGAGCCGTGCGTAGGGGCCGGACCTCAGCTCCTGTACAGTCGGCAGAATTCAGGTTAGGTATATACAGTATAGAGCGGTACAGCCGTGGTCATGATATTCAGGCTAGGTTTGGTGTTATGTATGTGGAGAGACTCTAATATTGCGAGCTCGATGGGGTTGGAAGAGTCTATGATGGAAAAATCATTCCTGCTGATAGGATGGTTGTTTTGCTCAGCATG
>LQNS02015106.1:1711973-1745910 GCA_001587735.2 Parhyale hawaiensis
AAAGCTTCCCAGGCCATTTTATGCTGACTTCTTCTCACTTCCACTCCATCTCTATATTTAAGCTCCGTATATCAGCGGCAATCGATCATGCTTGGGGGCATTCATGGTGGAGATTCTTCTCCCCCTCTGTTTTTTTAATTATTTTCTCTTTCGTTTTCCGTTTTTTCTGATCTCGTTTCCCCAATCCTCTATAGCCTACTAACATAATGGCAATAGCTCAAACAGGCCGGGGTGTTAGTCCCGATGTCTCTTTGGGAATGGGTCTCTTGGTTCGTCTACTGCCGCCTATCTAATCTAATGAACTAGAGCATTGTGAGAATGCATACCTCAGCCAATCAAAGCAATTGTAGAGAAAACTTTTAATTGATACTGAAACTGGGATTTCTGTTCTATCATCAACACCAAAATGTGACAATTTGTGCCTCTTGACCGTGATAACAGCTTCATAAAGTTTCTTGATTATCCATGGGTAACTTTTTGAGTAATGTTCCGACAAACACAAGACAAACATTACTCAAACACACTAACAGATAGACCAATCATCACAAAGTTTGTTTACATCATTGATGCTTTTCAACATTTATAACGATTCTTGCATATTCCATAGAGATTCATTCATAACTTTTTGAGTTCTGTTGCAGACAAATATACAATCAAAGATGGAGCCAAAAAAAAAGTGAACAGACAGATCATCACAAGAAATTAGTTATTTCATTTGCTCTTCGTAATATTTCTAACAATCTGTGCAGATTTCATAAAAATCCATTCATGAGTTTCTGATTTATTTTACCAAAAAGGAGGCAGACAAAGAAACAAACAGTTGGACGGATCTTCACTAAAAGTTAATCATCTGTTCTTCCTATGCGTAACAATCGATGTAAAAATTAGTCTATAGCTCTTTGGGTGATCATTGTGACAAATAGTCAAACAGTCAAGCAAAACTTGAAAAAACATAACATCCTTGGCTGAGGCAATTATAAAATCAACTAGAGTTTTACAGCTGGCGCACACTCAATCAGCTCAGTTGTTTTATTAATAATGACGCATACGTCTAAACCAGCTTGTCTTAACGCCTGACTGAGTATTTTATTGCCGCACTAGTCATTTTACTTTCATTCAGTAAACAAGTGCACTGCGTTGTTGCATAAATGTGACGTCGCCCGATGTCGATTAATATAAACGTCCAGTCGACGCTGAAGCGACTCCTAGGCTAAATTAAGCCTTGTTTTTTTTTTTTTGGCAGATTAACTATTATTATAGCTACGTTGGTGTTTCTTTCTATCCTGAGCACACGGTAAACGATTTACGACAGTTATTTCCGAACCCTATTGCGTGAAGAAATCTCAGGATTGTTTCACTTCCTAATGTTTTTGGGATTAGCATGTTTATTTGTGGAGGCAATGTAGACCCGCGATTATTTGATGTCTCATACAATATGGCGGCATTCTATTGATGACTGTCTATTTAACACTTGCATTGCTCTATACGTGAGCAATTTGCGTAAAGTTTAGTTTGGTTTGTCTAAAATATCATGGGGAGCAAATCTATGCCATGCCTTTGAATATTTCACTACCTTCTACAGTCGTAGTAGTCTCTGAAATAACCGATTCCTGTGCCATTCTAGAAACTGTCTTATGCGTCATAGATATGACCAGTACTTGAACACGCTCTACAAGCAAGCATGTAACTTCTTGTCATTCATGAGTTGCCTGCATATTTTTCCTTGAGGCTTGCGTATAACCATGATTTTGATTTTGTTTTCTTAAATAATCAAATATAGTGATCGTATTGATCTGGGTCATTTACAGTGACTATACAGCTACCGAGGCTCGTAAGTATCAAATGTTTAACCGGAAGCAAAAATAATAAAGGAGATATTTGACACGTAGTAAAAAATATACTGAAAATGGAGTCCAACCCCGCCTGCTATCCTATGCGAGTTACAACCAAGAAACACCTTTTATTATTTTCTTATGAGCGCACTAGCTAGCTTACGTTACATTTGCCTATAATATTATGTTTGACTAAAATTTATATCCACTTCTAGAACGTCGATCCAAAGGAAAATTGTTGACCATAAATTGACAAACTGACAATATGCTTTGACTAAACGTTCTCGAAATGCCATAGCAACAATGTTTTTAAAAATCATTCAACAACACACCAAGTGCTATTCACCACATACATTAAAAACATCAGGCTAATGGCAGATACAGTAATTGATGATGAAAAATCGGCGTGAATTATCTTACATATATACTCTTGCCGCCTTCTGGTTTCAGGTGGCTGCAACTTCAAGTGTTAATGTGTGGTATCTCTCGTCAGACTTATGTTGTTTTCGAAGAATGCTGGGAAAATTGGAAATGTACTGATGGAGTATCTTATTTTAAATAAAAATTAAACAATCTCTTTAATGTAACAATTCTTTAAGAATATTTAGTATCATTTCTGTGGGGGGGGGCATTTTATATCGAAAGCCTCCCCTCCCCAAGTCATGTGGGGAGGTAAATGCCATGAATGCCTCCTCCCTGTATCCGCCAGTCATCCTGCATTCCTTATAGAGGCTGGAGCTATGGTCACTGATACATTAGTAAATGACATCCATCATCACAAAAGTATTCAACTGTTTTTTCATCAATAATCCTGGACATTTTTTTCTTGAACTTTCTCTTTATTCCACAATTGGGCCGTCCTTGAAGTACGATTACAGTCTTAAACATCTAAATGACTAATGGTATTTTTCTGCTAAAATCACTAGTTATGGGTAGTGGAATTCTTCTTCGCAGTATTGGGGTGCGTTTCCACCGAGCCATTCAATTCAGTTCAATTCCTGGCCATTCACATTCAGTGATGCGTTTGGTTCCATTTCTTCTCATTTGAATGACATTCATCCAACTGCAATATTAAATATATAACAATAATTTCGCTTGTAGCTTCATGTATATTTTCTAATATATATATTTTGTGATATTTAGATAACTATTAATCAATATGCAACTACATATGTGAATTTTTCAAGGTGTATTAAACGTGTTTTGTTCTTTTTTTTAGGTACCTTATTGGAATATTACCATCATTTATTTTTTCCATCATGTACCAAAATCGGACCAATAAACATCGGAAATAAAGTTTACCTCATTTTCAGTTACATTAAAAGCTCGGCAAATTAAGGAAGAGAGATCTTTTAAAATATTGTCTTACCTTAGATAAATGGCCAGTCTTTCTTCTGCTTGAATAGCACGGCGGTAATAAGTATTCTGTTTCTCTATGGACCACTTAAGCAACTCAACCAATTTCTTGAATTGCTCATTATAATTATCAATCTTAAAGAAGTCATGAAATTCCTCCGGATTATTGAGCAAATCTGGGAACAAATGGGAAAATGCCCCAAATTGTGCTCTACTGCAATGAAAGGGATGCACCCACATTTTCTTTTGTTTCCTCCGCCTTCTACGCAGCTTCAACTATAACAACACTGCTATTTCTGCTACATCAGTCACGTCCATCTCGCTCGAAGGCTTATATTTTATACTGGATGCCTCGTGAATGAGAAGTACGCTGATTGTGTTGGTTGGTACGGTGTTCATTCAAAATGAATCGAATGACGTGAATTGAATTTCTTGGTGGAAACGCACCCTTATAGCCTGTTTGTTATGGTTGAATAACAGACTTGGCCCTTGCAGTCTTGCAGAGGTCGGGAGGTTAACCTTCATGATTTATAGCACTTATCGAAAGACACTCGAAAGGAAAGAGGAAAGGAAAGACACAAAATTGGTCAATTTTGTAATTCGCATAACATCAGCTATATCACTCTACTCTCTTGAAACAGGACCCAGTGATTTGCAGCCATTGTATTTCTTAGTAACGGGTGTAGCAGCAGGTGAGTATAATTTCCTGTTGATGATCAAGCAGCACGAATCATATTCAAGACCCATGTCGCATGCTGGCGGCAAGTGGCAGCAACCTATATCAGCTGGTGACTCTCAGTATGTGAATTATTTTTCACAAACGAACAAAACTAATGTAGAGTAAAAAGAGAAATGGGCTCATCACAAACAATCTTGAGAAAATATTTATTTCAGTTTCAGAACGCTTTATTTCATATACATATTGTTAAAGCATGTTCAGGATCATTTCCTCCCCCGAAAATTCCTGAGGAGGGGGGGGGGGAAATGCCATGAAAGCCTCCCCCTGGCTCCGCCAGTGGTTGTGTGAGTGTGAATAAATTAATAAATACCTAACATCAACAGGTTTTTCTGCTTATCAGTTGTTTTTTTAGGGTTCTAGCTGTCCGTAAGCTCTGGGCAAAAGTTATATCCCTCTGGCAGTCTTGAGCCATTAATATTCCAAGAGATCAGGAAGGACTACATAGAGCGTAAAGAATGCATGGGGTGTGAACTCCAGTTCAGCGGTGATAATACAGACTTTACAATTGACTCGAGTTTATCTGTGGCAAAAAGTTACCGTAAAATGGTACTAAATGAGATCGCTCGGGTCTCTCTTCGCTGCTGAGGGAAATGCAGTCAAATTGTCGTTGTTATGTTGTCTAACTTTGGTAACATCGCTAGGAAACTTTCCGCATCATGCACAGTAGAGGGTTACTGCAAGCTTCGTTGTTTTCGTGCTGTGACTCTTACCGCGATTAAGTTGAAAATAAATCGCTTAAGAGTTGATTTATTTATCCGCTGTTCAGCAGCTCTAGCACTGTCATCTTCGCGATTGCGGTTTTCCTTGCATTCTGACTGTGACCCAACTTTGCCTACCTATTCAAAAATGATAAATGTGTTCTATTTGGGGTTGCGCTCGGGTAGTTTATTAACACTTTCGAACCTACTGTGCATATTTGCGAATAGTGCTCTCCATGCGAAGAGTAATGTGTATTACATGTACGAACTGGGTTAGAACGTTGTGCCCTTCACTTAATCAGAACGGGGGAAGGTTTATTGTACCCCACGATTATTCACTACAGAAGGTCTCTCTAGAGTTCAACTGCACCCATGCTGTCGGTGTCACTATGTTTGGGCCCTCATTACAGTAAAGGTAGCCTTCACTTAACCGTACTCCTGCTGTCAGTCTCTTATATATGGCACCAGTAAAGCCAACAATATCTCACTGTAGCGGCGGGACAGGCCGATGTGTCCCGCCGTGGGCAACACCCACCAGCCGGGTATGTATCACGGTTGTAGTGGCAGAGAAGCACTGTTGTTTCGCTTCAAGAGGGGCTAATTAGAGCGTGCGTGATGATGGAAGTTTATTAGCTCGGATGCGGGCCTCAGGCTGGTCGAGAAGCCATTTCAACGGTCGTTTATTTGCCTTGGAAATCTCGTAACTTTGCTACGAACCAATTTCTCGGGGCGGCATTCCTTGCTTGGGAAATTACAGGCGCAATCTACGTTGCTTTGCACCGCGCCCCCGGCGCAGCGCCTGACAGCGTAGGGCACCCGTAGGCAAGTGTATGCCCGGCCGTCGGAGTGACGTCGGTGCTGACAAACCTAGATGGAGTGCAATATATGGCAGCATTTTTTTTTTTTTAGTTTTTCTCCATCTCGCGTTGATCCTAGGTGTGGGAAAACCACGTGCCTGACGTCTTCCTTTTTTCTATTTTTTAAAATAATGCCTGTCCAAGCCTTTTCCTCGTTTGGGACTTTCATCCTGAGTGTTGGCTTCGGCACTTTGGATAAAGAATTGAGTTTTCAGTCGTCTCAAGAGTAATCGGTTTGCCTCCAGCGCTTAGCGTTTTGTTCCAAATTTCAGCGTTATGAACCTAAAGTTGAATGTCCGGACAANTTTCCTCGTTTGGGACTTTTATCCTGAGTGTTGGCTTCGGCACTTTGGATAAAGAATTGAGTTTTCAGTCGTCTCAAGAGTAATCGGTTTGCCTCCAGCGCTTAGCGTTTTGTTCCAAATTTCAGCGTTATGAACCTAAAATTGAATGTCCGGACAAAATAAAGTTAACCCCACTAGAACATCTCGATTCAAGTGTTTTCACCCTCTAGATGAGGACCAAAAAATGTCGATTTACCACACCATAGTACCATGTTATAGTTATTATTATTTGAAACAGTTTAGGTTGAGCCCTACGCCTGGTAGAGATTCCAATGCCTTTTATTTTAACCATATTCAACGGCTTCCCTCCGTGTCCGCATTGCTTCTTTTCTAGCTTCATTCTTCTATTGATGGCGTTTTGCTCTGTTGTTCCTTTCTTTCCTTACTTGATCACGTGTAGAGGCGCATTCGTGCACATCTTCGACGTTGATCTTGGTCCCCTCAGGGGGCAGAGGATGGGCCATAAGTTTAGCTAGGTCCGCCCATCCTTTGTTATGGGGAGTAGCGCCCCTAGTGGCTTTGTGTAGGTTACCTTAGCCATTAGCTAGGCCTTCGGGACGTCTGTCTTTCATGCCCGTTTTTGCTTCTTGCCACTTTCATATTCCTACTGATCTTACTGTTGTCTGCTCTTCCTCTTCTTTCCCGACTTGCTGTTCCCATGCGCGTTGATCCTGTGTGGGAACACCTTCATGCATGGATTCCCCGTTTTTCTATCGATATACTATATGTCCCTTCTTCTTCCTCTTAAAGAAGAGCTTAGTACTTATTTCGGCAGGCTTTAATATTCTTATACTACTACTGTTGGTCTTAGCACCCTGTACGCCGCTTCCATTTCCTCTCTTAGAACATCTAACCTGTAGGTGAATTAGGGCGGCTTGAATTTATTTATATAACCATAACACCAACATTTCTTACTTTCATTTGGTACTGCGAATGCTGAGCGGCGTGGGAGACGCTGCGTTTATTAGGGGCTTTTTTTTTGTCACTCTGCGTGTCGCCCCATCGCTGGGCACCTTCACTCCGTCGCTTTTTCAGAATTATAGGTATGAAAATTAGTGTCTTTCTACTGGCTAGTGAACAATAGTAGTACACATTAAGGTACCCCTTTCGCCCATCCGATGTTACGGGGAGTAGCGCCCTCAGGAGGATTCCTATAGGTTACACTTAGCCTTTTATAACTAGGCCTTCGGCACGCGTCTTTTGTGCTTACTTCGCTTCACTTCATAATCATGCTTCTAACAACTGATGATGACTTTATTCTGCTCTGCCTTTTCTTTGCCGACTTACTCTTCCCATGAACATTAATCCTGTCTAGGGACACCCTCGTGCATGGATTTCACGTTTCTCTCGACACACTACCTGTCCCTTCCTGTTCCTCTTTGAAACTTCACAATAATAGTACTGTTCGAAGAGGCTCAAACTAATTCCCATAATCAATCATAAACGACTCCTCCCACGTTATAGATGTGTGAGTGAGGTACGATAGATTTTACATCTCGTATCCTTCATACGTTTCCTAGCTCGTACGAAAAACGAAACTTTAGATTTGTTTAATTTTCAAAGGTGCTGAATAACCGAAATAATGAAATACATTGCGTAGCACAAGGCATTACTTACAGCACCTTGCAACACCGCTGCCGGCTGCAGGTTTCTTGTAGCAGCCACTCAAAACTTTCTAATCAACGTCTCCAGTTGCAATTAAGGCTCCATATAAGCCTCCCTCATTCCTTCCTGTACTTTTTCTCTGGAGTTTTGACTTAGTGTAAACACTGAAAAAGTTTCATCGTCGCCAGAAGTTTATCGAGGATTCTGTAGAGGAAGTCGCACGGATATAACGAACTTTTACTTGTTTCTCCTGTTCAAATGGTACCACTAACCATGAATTTTTAATTATAATAACTACCTTTTTATATATTTGTACTACTGCAGTCGACCGTCAAAAATGGCAGCGAGATATCTTGCGACAATATGTCTCCAGTGATCATACTTGCGTTACTGATTTATTTGTGAATGAGGCACAGCAAACACCAATCATAAGTATTGATCAAAACAGACGAGCACTCTATCGGGTCCTATTCTCCTCAGCAGCGCCATCACTCCTTCCCTTCGGAAATTAGCAGCGAGCTATTTGCGTGTCAGTAGAAAACTAAACATCATCGAAACATAAACTGCATCGGTTTATCAAAGTTCCTTTGTGATGTTACCGCAGTCGCCAATTTTTCCTTCTAATGAAGAGCTGTATCTTTGGCGAAAAAAAAATTTGTCTGAGAAAAATAATTTTTCCTACAAAATTTCCTCGTTGTTCGTTTCTCTTTGTGATTTTGCTGTAATCTGAAGAATATTTTATCCTTTGCCTCGTCAATAACATACCTATTCGATTTCCACATCGTGAACTCAACGCAAACAAATATTTGATTCGGGAAGAAAGTATTTAGCATGATTAATGAAAGTACTAAGAGATGCTTTGGACCTATTCCTTCTCGACAGTGTTCCCTATCTTTTTTTTCTTATAACCCTATGCTCACCCCTTTGTTCCACTGTGGAAGCACCTTTGTGCGTGGTTTCCACACTTCTTCCCTTATTCTACTGCATGGTCTTCTCTCTTAGGGCCAGTTCACACGTCCCTCATATCAACGCGTTCACTCCCGAAACTGAACAGGAGCCATCCGTCCACACGTAGAACCGACCTTCACCCAAATGAATGACGCCACGCGTTCACTTCTGATCTTGTTTCTTTACATTTTCGCTAATATTTCGCGTTGGTTTGAAGTCACATTCGTATCTCATAAACTAATAGTGTGAATTTGATTGGAACAGCCTATTTTCAAAATATTCTGATACTCCGATAAAAGTGAAAACAACACGCAGCAATTCGCTTCGTTGTGAAATCAAAGATGGCTTCACGCCGCGTCTGTGTTCTTAGTAGAACATTTTCGGCTTAACTAGTTTTATTGTGTTAAACGGGAATAGAGTCATTCTGATCGTTAAAGTGACGGTAAAATCTCTTTTTTGTCGACTTTTTCATCACATAAAAATGCTACAGAGGATTAATTCTGCATTGATAAGTTTTCTTTACTGAACTTGAATTACGCTATGGGTTCAAAAATGCAACGTGTTTCGTCCTTCCGTCGCCCGCATTTGCTGCAGCCGCTTCTATCAAAATCAACGCGCCGCATCCATCAATTTGACTGAACGCGTTGAAATGAGGTACGTGTGAACCGGCCCTAACATTCTGATGACTCATTACAGTGGTCGGCGAGGCTTAGACCTATCCTCGGCATCTGTACAGTATACTGTATCTTCTTTCCTTGTAAATCCCGGAAGTAAGAACTTCCAACGTTTTGAGACACAAACACGCACTATTTGCTACCTTAATAGAATATTTAACCGTCTCACAATCTAAAATCCTAGAACAGTTCGTTACTGGGGCGGCCATCAATTTTGTTTGGGTTGACTGCTTGTATGTTACGGGTTTGATAAAATATTTTGTATCAACAGGATGCACTGTATGAATTTGGGCGCTCAGGCGCGTCACACGAACCACCTGTGGAATGTAATCGCACCGCCTCCCCGTCCGCCGGGCGTTATACCGGAGCCACACAGTACGTTCGCAAGCACATGATGCGAGGATACGCAGCTTGTACGTTTTTCCGAAGTCGGTACCGTAGATACGGTAACGCTGTTGCTATTTTTTCTTTACATCGGTTGCATGCCTGCATTCATAAAACTCACACGTGGCCGTACGTAGAAAATTCTTAAGTTTTCGGAAAAACCTGCGGCCTGAAGCGTGACACAACCTCCACGATACGAGTCGAAGTGATGCGCTGAACCCGAACAGACATTGCTTGATGGGGGAAGAGGGGGTGTGGTACGGACACACAAGTTGGTCTTTACATTGTCGCCAATGCAGCACCACTTTCGCTTTCCTTCGGCGAACTGTCGACAGCTGGTTACTTGGCCCTACATCGTAGCGACCGAATAAATTTTGATATTCCGTAGGAATAGCATTGTAGTGAACGTCTTCTACAGCATAGGGTACATTGAGTGCTGTTTATTTTTTTACCTTTTTTGCCATAAGTTTCTGTTGGAAATGTATTGTCTGAAACTAAACCCACGGTTCTTCAGGGCTATAAAGAGTTAACCTTATCTCTCTCTGGCAGTGCAACACCTCCATGCAAAAACTCTTTCTCCTTTGGGAATGCAGTAAGAGAATCTAATGTTACCTAACTCATAACTACCTAAGGTTAAAAGGGCAAGGACTAGTTTTCTAATTGCAGTACCTAACACCTTATACCTAATATTATTAGGTATTAGGTTGGAACCAGGCCTAGCTCTTCCGTAACCTGCCTAATATTTTGAAAAAAAGGGGCGGGCGGTGAGGGATACATGGAGTGGATAAAAATTTTTAAATGTGGCAATGTTGGGTTTTTGCCCCGTGGATTATTAGGTAGCATTTTTTCGGCCAGAGGATTAGATAACTCTTGCCACGAAACTGCCCAGGCAAAGTAAGACAGAGTTAAGCTTACTCATACCGGGCTGTGTTATGTTATTCCTAAGTTCTTTGTCGTATTCTACGAGCAAGGAACACAATTTCTTAGCTTCTGATTAACATTTAGCGGCGATCATAGGGTTTAAGGAATCTAAATTGACCTAAAATTCATCAAAAGTAATTTTACCTTATACCACTGGCATATGCTTATTGTAAATTTATGTTTTTACAACAAATCTGTCCCTTGCATTACCATGAACAGTTTGATTTAGTTTAGGGTCGAAATATTGATGAGGAAAGATTTTACCGAAGCATTATTATCTACTAATCTTAGTACTACATCAGCATAAGTGGGCCGTCGAGTACAGTGCGGGTCTGTAGCTGAATTTTCTGTTTCTTTAATCTCCTGCAGAAAGTAAAAAGTGTTGAAATTAAACTCTGGTTTAGTTTTTTTTTCCATTTCGTCATGTGAAGGCTTGTAGATATGGATTTCTACACAATTTCTGTAGTGTTGTCGAGGCTTCTGATGATCACCGGCGACCGGAAATGTTCTATATATAGTTCAATTAAACTTCACTTTTAGATCAGCTTACTTCTTCGTCTAACACTTTTTTGTCTACAATATTACTTTACCGGGCAACTGGCCATGTATGATCACTTCCGTGATCCTAGTTTTATGAATGCTTTATTTTCAGCTGCCAGCAGTAGAAGAGCTCAGCATCACTTTTCGCAAGACACCGTTCCTTTTATCCGCCATATTTCCCTGCCACAATATGTTTGGGCATCACGCACCCAAGGTTCCCGAGTGCCTTATCCGCAGGAGATGTTGCAGTTTGCCGCAGTTCTTGCTGACGAGGTTAGTATTGTAAAGTTAGGTAGGTTCTCTACTTTCCTCTTTCTGCCCCGTGAGGTGGGCTGTCGACCGAGATAGCCGACCTGGTACGCGGAACATCTCTAGTCTCTCTCTGGTGGAAGGCCACAAAAACGGCCCACCACTTGAGTGTCTCCTACTATACTTTGCGCCTTTTTTCCCGCCAGTAGCAGCGCACTGAGCCAACCGAGATTTTCCGGCAGGAATGCAGAGATAAATTATTCCTACCGAGCTGCGGAGAACGACCGAGTTTGCACTGTGCGGATCACTCATCGAGTGGATACGGTGGCAAAACTATGACTATAATAATAATAATAATAATAATAATAATAATAATAATAATTTATCCTCCATAAATGTGAAAATTATTCACGGAGGGGTAATTTTGTCTTACTCAGACTTAGTTACCTCGCTGCAAGGGTTATTTCTCTTATACCCTAACGGAAGTTTCAGCCGCCCTAAAAACTGACTTGCGATTTGGGCTATAGGGGCAGCCAAGAATTTGTTTTGAGTATGATACAACTCGAGGAAAAAAAACCCTGTAGCAAGACAGCACAACCTGAGTAAGACAGAGTTACGGCATCTTCGATTGGGCCTAAAAATTGAGATTTCGAGGCTTGACGTATCTGACATATCGGACAAAAGCTTTATTTATTTATTTATTTATTTTTTTTAACATGTTAGCGGACAGTTATTGTTAGGAACAAAGTAGGAGATGGATGCTCACCGTTAACAGGGGAATCGTGTTGCAGGTGTTAGCAGCAACGCGATTACGTTGAGCCTTAAAAAACACCATATTGCAGACTTATGATTTACGCCCTTCGGTTTAGCTTTGATTATCTGAAGCAAAACACACGCACACACACACGCCTTCAAGCGAATATTTTTTCTATTATGTCCAGTTCGGTGTCGCTCGTTGTGAAGAACACCAAGCTGGAATCTCTGCCTGTGTCCTGGAAGAACTTGACGCTCGCAGGCACCGCTAAATTTATCGACAACCTGCGGCTTTGCCTCTTCCAGATCCACCGCTTCACCTCCAAACGAGGTATTACACTGAATAGCAGCTCATTGTTTGTCCCCTGTCTGGTAATGGTATACGCTGTCATCGGCTGTACATGTTGGAGAGATTGTAGCCAAGGCCATTAATGTTTACATAACGAGTTCTTTCCTGCATGCAGTTTAATATTTGATCGTCACAAACACTGCTATTTCAAGATAAGTGTTCTCTAATTCCGTCACTATAAATTGTTAACTGATTTACTAAATGAAAGCTTCATTGCAACCTGACTGTGTCTTGCCCTAGATGTGCTGGAGATATCTGCGAGGAGTGTTCTCGAGTTCCCAGCGATAGAGGTGGTGATTTTTCCCCGCCCCACCAGTGATTGTGGTAATGGCGACACCTGCTGTCCCCAATGTTCCTGTACCGTGCATTATACCACTGCTCCAGGAGAATCCAGAATCTGCCGCACGTCGTCATGCGCGCAAAAGTGAGTTTTTATTTTCTTTTTCCTCAGTTACCCATATGAACCTTTTGCTTCCAGGTGGTTTAAACTTGTTGAATAATTTGTCTGACCTTCAATGGAATAAAACTTGAATCTGCAGATGCGAAAAACTTTACTCACTTTTTAATTCGCTGTTCGCTCAGTGATGAATGGTCAGAAAGGAAAAAATAATGTTACGAGACCTTGGAGTGTGAATGCAAGATAATGCTACTCGTATGTTTGAAGCTCTTGGTATTAGCACGAATTTGACTCTAGAAATGAGTGGAGTTGATAGGTGCCCCCGAACATTTTCGTCACCGTATTAACAAACCATAAATTCAGTGTTATGCAAGTTAAAGATCATTGTTCTTCATGTTGGATGCTAAGCCTAAAAGAACACTAGAATAAAAATGTAGGCTGTGAAGAAAGCATTTGCTATTAACTTTTTTAACGTACCTTGACTCCACCAGCACGTCAACTTTTTAACTTACGAATTCATGGACTCCACTATCACGAACCCCTATTTCTTCTTCATAAGAACTCTATATCCCATGAAGATTTCAACGCTTCATTCAAAATCATGTACATTTGTAAATTTTTCAAAATGTAGTAACGAATGCGAGCGCGTGAACTTTTGCCAGACTCTCAGAATGCACCCGACGTTCTTGTGCAATTCTCTTCTCGAGCAACGATGAGCCCTCGCAGCTACAATGACAATATCAATATCAATAATAATTAATTATCAATTAATTATTATATCAGTTATATCTTAACAAACCGTGCACGAGGCTGCCGAACCAGACGTCCCGGCCTATTCTCGAAATGGTACTGACGTAAAAGCTATGAAATAAAAAAGTTCTGGACTTTGATTTACAGAGGGAGGGAGACTGTGTACCAGTTGTCATTAATTTTATGGACTTTTGAGATAACTCGCTGTTGGCTCTTTCATCTGGATCAAGAAATAAACACGCAAGAAGAGCTATACCTGCAGAATTTCTACGCACGATTGATGGCGTGCATGCCGTCACCTAGTTGTCGTATGAAAGATTTAGAATTATCAAGTGGAAAAGGTAATTATTTATGGGCCTTAGCGATACAGTGAATTGTTTCACTCTGTGGAGGTCGTTGAGGAAAACAAGCAGGATGACGCAGCAAGAGCCGATACATTTTTGGAGATGAGGAAGTACTATACAACGGACTTTATATGTTTTATCGAGTTTAAATTACACCAGCTAAAGAACACAAACGATATCTAGGCATACGTGGTCGCGCACACAGCACCAGAAGAGGTGGGGGTGCAAAGCTTGGGTGAGGCGTTCTACGCCAGTGCAACCCGTCGCCCACAAATCTTGTTGCAGTCACAACCCGAAAAGGGCAAAGTAATGAAGATGAGAAACGGATTCCTTAGCAGAATTCTTGGTTGTCACAGAAGTTGCTTTGTGATTTGAGCGTCTGGGACAGCCAAGAAATGTAGTCGTGTTACAGCCACCGCGTTCTGTGTTACGGTTAGCGTGTTATAGGTTACGGTAGCACTGACCCCGTAAGGACCAAATAAAACCTCTGCTTCTTTCAGGCAATAGCGTTTTCTGAATTATTTAGGAAGTTCGGCGGTCCTTACAAGAAGCATGTGACCACATAGGGTAACTTCCATATTGCTATTCCCACAAACGTGTTTTTTTTTTGGCTGACCAGTAAAGGGTTAATTGGGTGGCGATTGCAACGCACCTCAAGTCCTCTTCGGAAGAACTTTAATTGGCGGGCGAAATTACGGTCACGTTCCAACTAGGAGCAGGAGTTGAGCTTTCGAGGCAAAACTTGTAGGAAATTTGAGACAGAAGCATACTGGTTTATCACTTTGAATCGCGTTGCAAGTGTTAAAAGCAACGCGATTGCGTTGAGCCTGCTGAAAACTCCAGTTTACGGAGTAAGAAATAGTTTTTGGAAGTCTGAAGAGTTACCTCTTCAGGGTCAGTGAATGAAACTCACTGCATCGGGTCCAAGCCAGTGCCGCTGCGTGAAATTTCGAGCAAGCCAAGCCTCGGGAAGCTTAATGTTGACGCCCGATCGAACGTGCTCTATGACTTTGAGGCCTGACTTGTCCAGAACTTCAGACAGGAGTGTTGGTTTCGCCACTTTACCTCGTGCTACATGTGTAAGAATCATCCCGGTTACACTCAGACGGCTGAAACGTCCATTTTACTGAGCAAAGATTGAATTTTTTAGATTTTTCAGGCGCGTTCGATTCAGGGTTAACGCCTGAAACTCGATTTAGTGAGTCTAAGCCTGCACACCTGTCTGCAGTCTAGACAAGACAGAACAAGCCCGCCAACTGGCTGGGCGGACTGACGTTCCGACCATGATATAAATAAGTTTTTGGTACAAAAACACTTGTGTCCTTCCATTTTCGTATTTTTACTGATGATGCTTTGCTCTTTTCTTCCTCTTCTTTTTGAACTTTTAATTCTCATGCGCGTTGATTCTGTGTGGAATACACCTCGAGCATGGGGCCCACGTTTCTAACGATATGCTGTAGGTATGTAGTAGTTTGGGGTAAAAACGGGACACGAGCTTTTGGGGGTAGTTACAGGACAGTAAAAAACATTAAAAAAAAAATTTTGACGACCTCCGATTATGCGCGATAGTATGCCCAAAACCTCCTCTTTCCAATGGTACAAACCGTTTCCAGATACTGTACCTCTAACCGTTTTCGAGTGACAGCCTAAAATACTGACTCCCGTTTTTACCCCAAACTACTATACCCCCTGTTTGTTCCTCTGTTAAAGGTAACCGTTGTAGTGGAAAGCAAAGACTTAAACTAAACAAAAACAAAGCAGTCGTACATACGAATGCTCAACAAAACATTCGAACGAATAGCCGACGAAACTCGTTCGACTGTAATGGGAGCCAGCCTTTACTAAAAAAAATAATTATAATAATTGACACTAAAAGGCGAGGAGAAAAACACAAGAGAGGATCAGGTGTGAACTTTCATTTAGTATGACAGTTTTCTTGATTCTTCTACTCCATCACCATCGTTATGAGTATTTCGCAAATAAACTGAATTTTAATAATGCTCTAACTTACTATAGTGAGCAGCATGTTTTCCCTTTCATTTTAATTACTGTGCGATACACCACAATGTACAATTCGTACAGTAGTTATGCATCAATAGAACTTCAGATAATATCCTTTCAAGTGTTCTTGCCATCTCCTTTCTATTTAATTATTTTTGGAAACACTAGCGTTGTTTTTTACTTTTTTTGCATCGCTCTGTATATTTCTACATTTCTGTGGTCCCATGCAACTGCTATCAATGGCAATAGCTCAAAGAGGCCGGGGTGTTAGTCCCGATGTCTCTTTGGGAATGGGCCTCTTGGTTCGTCTACTGCCGCCTATCTAATCTAATGTCGCCCTATAGCTGTCGCCCCCTCTTGCATATTTTGGGGATCACCCCAGGCTGGCGGTACCACCAGCTTAGGGAACCAGTATGTTTAACAGAGGGAATTTGTGTGGTTTCTCTTAAGGAGAAAAATTCGCGACTTACGACTGTATCACGCTCCCGGCCACGGCCAGCGAGCTCATTGTTATGGCTGTCCCCTATAAATCATCCTCCGTCATCTCTACGTCATGCTCGGAATACTGCGCTGCTGGAATAAAATTCCCGTAACAGTCTTTGTCCAGAATAGAAATGGAATTGCCAGCGCTTGAGGAACGTTAGACGGGAGGCAAAATCCAGTGGGAATGAAGAGTGGGTGGTAAAAGAATTGAAATAGAATGAGTCAAAGAGAACCAAAATGAAGTAGAAGTTTTGGACCTGCTGCTTTGGAGCTGGAAGACTAGAAGTGGACGACGATACAGAAATTCATTGTAGAAGAGAAGCTTTGTGTTTTTGAGGCAGCCGAAATGAAGCTGTAACTCTGTGAGGTTGTAATTTAAAGATTAATGTGGTAATATTCAGAGGCAAGCATGGCACAGTGTTAGCTCTGATGTAGTTTAATGCAACACATAACGTGTTTAATTGCCTACTAAAAGCTAATGAAATATATTCGGACCTCAGTGGTAGTTCCATGATTATGTAGTTCATGTAGTGGGTGTTTGAGAAAACCAAGATCGAGACAATGTATATTGCCTTGGTCCTCTGCAAAACATTTAAAACATTTAGAGGACTTTTGACGTGTAGTTTGGGTAACCATAGTCTGCTTATCCATACAAAGTGGTCATTATGCATCAGTGTCCACTATAGTCTGACGTGGCAACTTTGCAACCCATCTCCTGTAGTTTATAACACAAGTAAATTAGCCGAGTATTGTTGGGTACTTACTACTGTATATTTTCTTCTGTTCTACTGGGCCATTCCTTATCAGGTATCAGTCGTAAAATGTTTCAAATTTCATCTCAAATGTATAACTTATATTTACATATCTTGTGCTGATTTCAAAGCCGTAGCGTAATTACAAATTTATTAACATTGGAAAACGATTTTTATTGGTTTCAGATGCTATTATGCAAACCAGATTCTTTATGAACTATACTCCAAATGTAACGGTACTCACATCAGAGGCTAAGTCAACTTAGACAACACCGTCACCTGGAAAACCCACATGCACTGGTTTGTGCTGCGGATATAGGCCCACGGCTCCAGAGGAGTAAGTGCGGCTGCAGTCCACCACGGGTCACCAAGAGCTATGGCGCCAATTTGACGGAAGAAACAGATGACCCGCGACCCCCTCCCTCCACCCCCCTCATCTCTGAGGAAGGCAAATTCAACCACGACGAAGTGCATGCACACAACTGCTGAGTTAGCACACCTAGATCAGCAAAGAGCTTGCGTGCCTTAGGCACGGGTTGGTATCGAACGTGCGAGCGATAAAAGGTGTTGGAGCTGCAAACGTAAGCATGCTGCTACCGTGGCGGCATTGAACAAATTTCACATACCACGAACTAACCACATTTTCAGATGACATGAAGCACCCCACTTTTCAGTTAATTAATTTTACCCTGTCGCTCAAGAACATATTTACAAGGCGATGGTCCGTTGACGACGTAAACCTTGAAGTGATGACACGATCTAAGTTCTCACAAATGTTTGAGATACTTTGCCACGGAGCTTTTTGAGGTCCAAAGAATGGAGGCCACTCATTAATCGTCGGTGACTTCAGCACTATTTTTTTTTTGTATGAATCTTTGTGGAGGTATGCTGCTCGTAATTAGGTGCGATAGTTGAAAGTTCATCATTACCACTTGCTCTGGTGTAAAAATTGCAGTAGCGACTAAGATTTTCGATAATTTTTTATACAGTTAAATTTTACGCAAACACAAGCAGGCCTTAAACCCAAGTTCTATAAAGTCTGCAACAGATGACAATTTTTTGTCCTGTTTTTTTTTTTTTTTTTTTTTTTTCACTTGACGTTCGAATGCGCTGTTGCGTCTGAGTAAACAATGAAAACAAGGCATTTACTTCTGAGCAATCAATCGCAGAAATTTGAAAATACACAATATACGCTGGTGACACTTGCTTAGCCAGCGGATGTCGTGGACACACAGTTGTGTTTACAAGAACACAACAAAATATTCGAACACGGGACAAAAGACTATCGTCTGTAGCGGGCTTTATTCATGAGAACGTAGCCCAGCTACCCAGCGTCTTACATCGTAAATACAACACACTTTTTAACGGAGCATTGCGTGTTAATCTCAGTCTTGTCAGTCGTGTGAACGTATCCCAACTACTCGACGCCCAACACTGGAACACAACAAACATTGGACTGGACGTTGCGTGTCAGTCTCAGTCCTATGATCTCCGCTTCATACACTGTAATACAAGCGAATTTAACTGACAGAACATTGCGTGTCTGCGTCCAGTGCCAGAGACCATATATAGGAGCTCTACCCTCACTAGTGCCCCGTAAAACGGAATCCCCTTTGGCAATTATTGCCGACGCTGCTCAAATAATTGGCAGATTTGCAGCTAAGTCACGCACGCAACGCTCATCTCTCTGAGATTAGCCGGCCACTTCACGTGTCTCGAAATATTATTAAATTGTTGCCCGTACGGGGCAGAGTGAAATTTGGCGCCGCCCGAGAGCGCTTTAGGCGACTTTGCCAGCTGGCTACAGGCGCCCTGTCGACCGTCAATAGACAAACTGTAGGCCGTCAACAGCTTCTACTCGCCTGGTGAATCTCAAAGTCTATTTTCTTGATAGGTATCGTTTTACTCTAGTTGGGGCGTGTTCGATTGGGAGAGCCGAGATAAAACTGTCGAGGCTTGACCATGACTTGACCGAACCTTCCGACATGTGCGCTGCACTTAACATGTGTGATGAATGCGGCCTGTCTTTAGTCTGAACATGTCCAGCTGAGGAGCTTTGCCTTAATTAGATCGACATTGACAAGCCAATCAGACGAAACCTTGATGTTTGACACTTCGTTGCATGGTTTATATATCATACTAATCCGTATTATTATACAGTAATGTAACGAGAACGTTACGATTAGCCCTTTACTGGCCAAGTGATTACATATGGTTACATTATTATTATTCTTTCAAGGCATTCTTCAGCTCCCGATAACAGTTTAAGAACTTAATCTTGCGATGTACGCTGCGAACGAATCCGGCAGTGAAGAGTTATCGTACGGCTCAAAGAGTTAGGGCGCTGGCACACCAGGAGCAGTTGAGCTGGCAGGCAGGCAGGCGGTATACCTTACCATGGAGGTATAATATAGGAGGAGACCGCCTGGTGCTGCTCTCCTAGTCAGGCGAGTGAAGCAAGTTTTGCCTCCGTAATGTGTCTCCATCTCCATAGGCAACATCCGTCGATGCGGTGAAAATAATGGGAAACACACGACCGTAATTCAGTTTCTTCCAGTTTCACTCGAAATACTCAATACACGGAGCGATTAAGCATTATTTAATAACTACTGACACAACTCAATTAACTACTTAACACATTGTGTGCCAAAAATACTGATATATAGGCGTATTAGTTTGTTCCAAAATCCATTGAAATTATAAGCAACTATAAGCGTCTTTGTTAAAGAGTGGAACCTGCTGGCTGGCACAACGCTCTCTTTTTCTCTTTAAAATAGAACGTTTTCTTCTACTGCAGAAAATATCACAGAAAGTGTTTTCCTGCAGATACAGCACGAATATATGGTAGCAAGCTTCTGTGATTCCATTTTGTTGTCTACAATATAAATCCTAACAAATATATACGGTACCATGATCCCCTCACACCATATACGTTACATGTTAGATAATATAGCACGATGATTACCTATCTGAATGCTATAGCAAAACTTTAAAATAAGAAAACAATGTAACTAATTGTACCAGTAGTAATAGATGATACAGTATATGTAATACCGTCTTCTCAGAAGACTTAATTATGTTCGTAAATAAATAAACAGTCATAACGTGAAACTAGTCCTAGTACAAAAGTAAACTCAGTATAAAGGTCAATAAATCTACTTGCAAGTGGAATACAGAAAGATATTAAATGATTAAGTTATATATACAACGAGAGAAATTTACCTGAGTTTTTGTTTTGTTGCAAAACTTATTTTTTCGAACGTCTTTTTCCGGTTCACTGCTGTCTTTTTTTCAGTCCCTACTACATTCTTCTTTAACTTTTTATATTATTTCATAAACTTCATGCCTGACTTGCTGTTCCCATGTGCAAGCTATCCCTAGTGGGAACACGCGTCGTGCATAGATTACCCGTCCCCACATATCCATATTTAAAGTTTCTTGTACTTCGCTCTACGAATCGTGTCGCTAATGTCCGTGGAGCCTTGACCCGCACTCAGAGTCTGTCATCTGAGAAGGACACCCTATCTGCAGGTGTGGTAACGTAGCAATAAGCCTTCCATGGTATCTTTACCTGTTTTAATGAATGTGCCGCGAGGTGTACATTGAACCCTACTTTTGCTGTAAAATCTCGAGAAGCACCGACCGTGGGCGGGTTAAAATAAGTTCAGTAACTAATTATTGAGCAAATTTCCCTGAATAAATACGTGATGAGTTATTGTAAAGCTATTTTGGCGTGAGTTTAAGCAATATGTCTAGTCACTTAACGAATAAATTATCACGATCCTTGAGTATTGCTGTAAATATCTTGAGCAGTAAGAAACGTCTGAGAGAGCTTAGTCTCACACCTGGATTATGAATGACCTAACAAATTATTAATAAACAACATATGTCTAAAGTGTCTAACCGGAACAGGTGCAATCGGCAAACTGAAGATCGTTCAATACTTACCATGGAGGATACTCTGATCAGAACGGAGAAACTACTACTCTCAATAGGATTGCATGCATTGCATGTTTTATACTAGTAATTTTTCAATCCCTGGGACCATTTTGAGTAACAACATCAAATTAGCTCGCAATAGGTTTATCCCAAAATATAATCGGAGCTGGGCGCGTCACTCGATTGGGGGCGTTTCGTCAGCGTCAATGTGTCACTGCCAAAGGGGGTTTTGCATCAGCTTCATTCCGTCGTTTTTCTTCCGTAAAAAGTTGCATCATTCCGTTTGCGGCAATGCGTCATTGCGTCACTAGCGGATACGGTAATTTTAACCAATCAACTTAATCTATGCGAAAAATCATGCAAATGTATGATAGAAAATTCTATGAAATAGACATTTCACCAATCAATCGATTTTTTTTAAGTTATGTTTGATGTATTTCAATACTTTATTCTTAGTTTATCTCTGACTTTATTTCAAATTTTCAATTAAAAGTAAAGCTTAGCCTTATCTACGTATTTTTATTTAAACATCGTTGGCTCCGCCTAGGAGGTTGTGATTTCGTCGAGGTTCTTTTGTATTTTTGTCTGTTACCATGATATTCAGAAGGTATTGGGAGGATCTTCACAAAATTTGCTGGGATTGTTAGGCATGGTGCGAGTAACGAATGCTTAATTTTGAGTGAAGATCCTTTCATCCGCTTGTCTGCCTGCATCATTTCTCTGACCGTATCAACGTGTATTAAATCCGTTCATTGAAAGACAGATCGAGTTATCGCCTTCACGTCATTTGTCTGTGCTGTGCTGGAGCTATTGAGTGCAATGCCATATGTATCATATTATGATCCTCATTCTTAGTGCCGGTTGAACTTATAAAGTAATTCAGCATATGCTTCGCCTCGCAATAAGTAAAGATAAAGCGAAGTACGCTCAACAGTTCAACAAAAAGTACGAACTCGATAGTCCATGTCTGAGTACTTTTTTTTAAGAGTTATATACATTGTTAAAAAAGATGAGACAACTACGGTGGAAGTCAGTCAGCCAGCCAAGGTATATTTGCTGCCATACAACATTAAATTCCTGTAATCATCTGGACGACTTGTGCAAAAATACCATATCCGATACTAAAGCAGTGATACGTGGGACTATGTGGGTAAACGTAGTGGAAATTGTTATAGATACTTATTTCAATGAAAATTTAACTACTGATAGCAAATGTAGCTTCTAACTGAATGAATCCAATATCACTACTTACAAATCAATGTTTTTTTTGTAGTTCCGGAGGAGGCCAATTCTAGTCTGTGGCAACATTTGCTTTAAAACTAATTTTTCTCCATTCGATTGCCACAGTCGAGCGTTATTCAGCACCATGAAGACTGTGAAAAATGAGGTTAGAAACAAAATGTAGCTGCCTGTGCTATCAGCTTTTCTTACTGTAAAATATGGCCTAAAGAGTCATAGCAAATGTTACAAAAACTTCTCATTACTAAAAGTTGCCATCAACAAAATTGGATTGATTGATTTCTATCACAAAACGATCATAGCCCCCGTACAGAATGCACAGCTTGTCTGTCAATTATGATGAAATTTCATTGGAACTAGTTCAGCAAGAAATCAGTGTATCTTTGTAACTAAATAGGTACTGATTTTTCTGCAGCGATTTTGCAGGAAAGTCCGAATTTCATTTGGCAACACTGAGCAGCAGTGCGCACCTGACGCAGAACCTCTGCGATCAACGTCCTGGTGGACTCTGATCGCAGGCCAACAATGAAACTCAGAGTATTTCAAATTCCCCAAATGTGAGTTCTAGATTTTCCCAAATCTTCAAAAATTCCGCAGATAGTTATAAAAAGAATACAAATAAAAACTTCATGCTTATCTCAATGCATGTGGTAACAGATAACAGTTAATTATTTACGTAATTCTTAAGCATTAGGCTTGGAAAAATTCCCCAAATTGGTCTGAAAATTCCTGGAACTCTCTCAAATTTCCAAGATCTGGAGAAAATTCCCAAAGAGTGGCAGCCCTGTATCGCACGTCTGGCAAGGCACAGGTACAGCAGCAGTTAGAGCAGGAATCGGTCGCACCGCCCACCGCCAGCGCTGGCGCGCTCTGGACGGCAGCTGCCTGCTAAACTGCTGCTGTTCGGTGTACACGCTCCAATGCATTCCGTTCTTCTCAAATACTGCCAGCCTCCGTGCCAGCTTCTCGCTGAACCGCGTTTGGTATGCCAGTGCCCTTATTCTTATAGCACTAAACAATTTTGCATGGAAGATATTTGAAATAATTCTATTCATCCTCTTTGTTAAATTCTTAGCTAAGCGGTGAAGCTAAAATTGTTGCAAAACAGCTCCTGTGGGCGGCCGAAAAGTCGATTCAATTGGCGTGAAAAACTGATTTCTTTTAGTCGTCTTTGGGTTAACTGGAAACTGCCTAAAATAACCTTCTGATGCTTTTCAGTTATTGCTGTTGCTCTAAGCTCTGGTATTTATTGCAACTAATTATGTATAGAACCAACCCTTGGATGCTGATTTACTGGTTTGGGTGCATGAGTGAAAGGAGGCTTTCTTCAAACGCGGCCTCTTTTCTAGCTCCGACTAACTGTAGCCGTTTGCGTTGATTCTGTGTCAAGACACCGTCGTGCGTTGGTTCCACGTTTCTTTTGTCATGCTGCATGTTGTCATTGATATACGGTAGGCTCCTATTGTTTTATGCAATTGTATTTTTCGGGTTGCAGATTTTCAATTTCAGGTGCCCTACATAAGTACTCGTGCTTTGAGAGTGCATGTATCGAGTACCTGGAAGTTAAAACTTCGTGCCTAAAAATAAAAGTGCTTGAAGCAAGTGTGTCGTATAGTGAAGTTCCTGTGGATGATCCTCCCTATCGTTAGCTGCACGTCCCAATCGGTTTACTTGAACCATAATTTACTCAACCTGACCCTATCTCTGCCAGAATATCTTGGGCCTCATGCCCCCAAAGGATCCTGATTGTTTTATCCGTAGGTGTTGTTGCACATGGCCGCAGCTCCGCCGAGAAGGTTACTTTGCAAAGTTAGGTAGGTTCTCTATACTTCCTTTTCTGCCCCGTGAGGTGAGCCGCCAGTCGGGGTGCCCGACTTATTGCTCTAACTTCTACCACGTTGTGGGCCACGGAAGCGAAATATTAAGAATAGCTGATGCTACATAATTACCTATTCGATTCCCTCTGAAATTGATGTTTGCTTAAAGGCTGGTCTACACACTACGTTTTGAACAAAGTTTTATCTGCGCAGTTCAATACGTTGCAAATCAATAGTAGTGCGTAGACGGGAAAACTCCGTTGTTTTAACTCCTGCGCAAGACTGTTCAGATGCAGCGATATCTGAGCTGGGGGAGCATAGATATCTGTGCAAACAAGTGCACTGCGCAGACAAGTTGGAACGTGTAGACGGTAGCTCAGTCTTCGTTTCATTTTGTGTCTCAGTTTTAACTCATCTGGCTAAAAGGAGCACTTTCTTCATGATTGACGGTCTTAACAAAACTGAGCGAAGCTGGTGCAAATACTGGCCATGCGTAGACGCACTGAAAATGTAACGTCTTCATTCCGTCTTAAAAGTGCGCAGATAAAACGTTGTTCAAAACGTAGTGTGTAGACCAGCCTTAATATGTTGAAAGACCAGAGTATTCCCAATAGTTGGCACTTTAACTACATTAATAGACTAGGTGCTTCAACCCTTACATTATGGCAACATTAGAAGCATTGACACTTCACACTTGAGTATGAGTGGTTGCGTCTTCTCCTTTTGTTGAGATATTGCAATAATTCGGAAGCATCGTGCTTAGCAATGGTTTTTCTCCGCTGTAGCGGTCTCTAAAACTGTGTTTTGGATTCGTTGTCCTCCAAAGCTATACCGTCCCCATTAAATTTTCGGTATTCTTAGAACTGCATCATTTAAAATATTACCGAATATTTGACGCACGTCTGACGAACCCCAGCCAATTTTATCACCGTTTTGGCTGTTGACACAACCGCAGTGCTGGCTGTTAAACCTTACTTGAGCCCCGCCATATTGGCTGTGAAAACCTCGGTTGCGCCGCCACGTTGGCTGTGAACCCAACCACTTCCCCGCCATATTTGCCTACGCGAGGGACGTCAATTAAACTGCCCAGCGCCTGTGAAGGCAGAGTCCGCAGCTATCAATTATTACGCTCACGGAAATACTGGGCTGCGAGTACGACAATTTACGGCCCCAATATTAGAATTGCAAATACTCCTAACGGCCCTAAACCTTTTGATAGCAACGACTCTCACTCAAGTGTAATAACGACACTCGCCTGCCGTCATAAAATTGGGGATTTAAACGCGCTTTAACTTGTGTTGTCTCTAAATAGAGATGGATTTTTTGGAGATTTTTGGTCAAGTGTGATACCCTGGTTATTACATAACTGTTTTTTTTTTCTTTACTTTTTTCCGAAAATGAGGCCTGTAGGACAGTGATGCTTGGTTAGAAGCTATTACATAGTTTCCAGTATCACTTTTGTTACTTTTCACGGGTTATTATTCAGTTCAGTTTGATTATTATTCCTCTTGTATTGATCATTTCTTCTAATTTTTATTGTCTTATTTTTTTCATTTTTGTTGCCGTGTATTTGTGGTTTTCACCGAGCATTCCGTTAGCGGAGAATTGAGGATATGATTGGAGTTCTGTGCTTAAAGATACAGGGCTTTGCAATTCCTATGTGGGTGTTACAAAACGCACATAGCTGTCACATCCGCAGCAATCGGCAAATTTTCAGTTTTTCAGTTAAGCCATCGATAAACCGAAACTCATGAACCCCTTAAAGTAAAACTCTAGACTTGCATCGACTTTGCAAATAGTGCTATTCCTACGGAGAGTGATAGGTAATTCAGAGACTCAAAGGTTTAGCAAGATTTTAGGTAAACCAACCCTTTCGTGCCGACCAACCTTGCCGATATTAAACCAAGCACACGTTCGATATATCCGATGAATTTCAAAGCCAACTTAACCCAAGAGCGACGCTACCCATATTCTCCTGGGAAGCCTGCCACCCTTCACCGTACAGATAGTCTCTAAGTAGGTGTACAACCTGCTCTTCCGGCCATCGTATACACCAAATTTTCTCAGAAGCCATTCGGAATTTCACTAGAGTTAGTTCGGTTTATTGAGAGTCTTACAATATACCGCTATTCTGTGCTCGTAGTGCTACTTTGTAACGTCTGCATTCATTGGTTCTAGGTTTGTGCTAGACGCATTATGGAGCGTGTTCGGGTGGCACACTTTTATAGAGGTAATCTAACCCACTTAGATTAGGTTATATGCGTTAGATTCGTTGCTTTGGNTGCATTCATTGGTTCTAGGTTTGTGCTAGACGCATTATGGAGCGTGTTCGGGTGGCACACTTTTATAGAGGTAATCTAACCCACTTAGATTAGGTTATATGCGTTAGATTCGTTGCTTTGGATCGACTTTCCGGCGTTAGGCGCAATTAGTCTACTCGAGGCGACTCCAAACCCAATCTGGCGGAGTGAGATTGTTTCTCAAGCGTGGGTGAAACGCGATTGCAGCCTAAAAGGCGCAAATCCAGCGATGGTTCGCCATTGAAGTTTCGATTCAAGTTACGGCTAAACGAACTGGCTTGCATTTGACGGAGGTATTTCTTTCATTATATTATATGGATGCATTCGTTGAAATTGAATACCAAATGTGTTAAATGTATTTTAAAGCTACTACATAGATTTGTACATACTAAATTCATTAAATTCAAGTACCGTGTAGATGAAACGTTCTTAAACCCTAAAGGCGTTATGCGTGTGTAACTAATAAATACATGAATTAATTAACTACAAAAACATAAAACTGATTAATTACTAAATACTTATAAACATGTAGTTTCAGAGAACACATCATACATGGACTGGACACTGGCCATAAGGTAGATTTCGGTCCCACAATTGGGCCTGACTGCACCTTGCCGCAGACGCATTTTTATATGTTCTCCCATTACATTTCATACTTTGTTTAGGCTATTTGACTTAATTCTTTTGCATTCTGTAATGACTGGTGAACCTGTGCATACTTCTAAAACTTCTATACGCAACAAATTCACAAATATATTAAGGCTTGAAGTGTAATTACGTAGAGCAACTGTTTATGACATCCTTCGATATTTGCAGTAGAGTAAAACTATTTCGCAGTAGTTAGTGAAGTAAACAGTCTCATTTTGCTGAACAGAAGCTTCTCAAATTTGTGGTATGCTCGATTTGCAATGAAATGCCGAGTAAACAGTAGATGAAAATGTCAATGAAATTTATTAGGTAGCGATACACCGACGGGCTAAGCGAGAAAATCAGAACAGACTGCAGAGCTGAAAGGTGAGTTTTAGCAGCTTGCAGCCATAAACTGATAGGGCGCGGGCTAGCAGTGAAGTGATGAAGCACTGGCCACCATGAAGTGATGTAGTACTGACAGCAGTGAAGTGATTCAGCATTGATAGCCGTGAAGTGATATTGCATTGATAGCCGTGAAGTGATATTGCATTTATAACCGTGAAGTGATATTGCATTTATAGCCGTGAAGTGATATTGCATTGACAGCCGTGCAGTGATATTGCATTGGGAACCGTGAAGTGATGTAGCTCTGACAGCTGTTAAGTGATAGATCGTTGACTGCCCTTAAGTGATGCAATGTAGGCCACTGTTGAGTGACTTAACTCCGGTAACCATGATATGTTTCAACTTAGGGAACCAAAAAGTGATGCAACATAGGAAACCATGATGTGATATAACGTAGGCAACCACAAAGTGGTGTAATATACCGATACAGTTATGTGAAATGATATCGACAATCATGATGTGCATTGGATGGTTCCAGTAATGAAGGGCTGCATCAGCCATAAATTATGTTGTAATTTCATTTACCTGCTGTCTTGGTATCTTATAGTTAAATATGTATTTTTAGCTTATTGGTAGTTACCAATGCAGTATTACTGTGGTTTTAATTCATTTTTTCATCATTATTGGGTTGTCTTAACCTCACGTTTGTTGCGGCTATTGGGATGAAGTCTACCGAAAGCTTTAAATACATCAATTTCTGATCCGTCAGTGGAAAAAACTCAATTGAATGTGATATTAAAGTACATTGCGTGTAGTATCTATGAGCCAATTTTTTTCTATAAAATTTTAATATTTCTCGAAATTATGATGAATATTCAATATTTCATGGTGTCCGAAGGTATGGTGTACATCGCCTTCTAAAGATATATGATTGTGAATTTAGATTCCCTGTTTTGCAAAGCATTCCTTATGGTACGACGAAGAAATTAATTCTTGTTTGAGGTCTCTGTGATTATCAGCACTCACTTTATTAACACTTACGTAAATCGTCCTTCAGGCCCAATTGCGAGAGGGCCGATTTCTGTGTCCAGTCAATGTATGGTGTGGTCTATGGTAGTTTACTACTCACTACACTTATTTTTACAGACCGCTGCTGTGAAGCGAAAAGGAGGGTGTATGGGTAACAGTACTGTGGGTGTTGTGAGCTCAGGCAAGTGTGTGGGCAGTGGCCTTGTATTTGCGTCTGCAATATACGGTCGTAATTATATCGCTGTGAAACGAAGGAGTGCTACGTTGTCCACATGGTTCGTTTATTTTCAATTTCTGCTCCGCGAGTCGCATGTATAGCCCAAATGGTTTATTTGATGCTGTCCAAATAGTTTTCGGTTCAACTTTTGTTCTACGAGTCGCATCTAGCCCAAATTATTTATATTGTTGTTAACCAAAGGCTTTCAGCTTTTCAACTTCTGTTCCACGAGTCCCATGTATTATTTTATATTGTTCACCAAATGTTTTTTATTGTTTTCAATTCTTGCTCCACGAGTCGCGTGTAGCCCAAATTGTTTATATCATACTGTTGCCCAATGGGTTTTATTGTTTTTAGTTTCTGCTCCACGAATGGCATGTAGCACAAGTTATTTATTTCATAGCTCATTGATCTGAAAAGGGCTCGAGTTTGATGTTTGGAGCCTAACCTTGCAACTCTGTAGAACTACAATTTGGGACGGCAGTATTCGTTACTCTATGACGTTAGTGCAGTCAAAAGAGATTGAGTAAAGCCAACTATTATAGATTGCTTGCAATTGCAGCTGGACTTCACTCTCCGTTCGTTCGACATCCTTCGGTAATGATACAATTACCATGCTACAACTGCTTGTTTTGCAGCTATACTTCACTCGCCGTCCGTTCAGTATCCTTCTGTAATGATACTTAGCCACAACTGCTTGTCTTGCCAGTTGGCCTATGTCTGCCGCACGAACCAGTGTGTGTGGGTTCCCCAGTGGAGGGTGCAGTCAAATGTAACTTTACTTTTGCAGCTGGACTTCACTCTCCGTCCGTCCTATATCCTTCGGCGACGATAGTTCAACTGTGGTACGCGTCGGCGACCTGCTGCCCAACACCCGCTATGCTGTGGAAGTAACCCTGTCGTCCAGTGGCGGGTGGACCTTACGCTCCAATGTGGCCTATGTCGTCACCGCCATGGCCCGTGAGTATTGGATTTGCTTGCTGGCTGCAGGCAGGCCAACAGGCCCATTCCCAGAGATGATCCGAGACAGTGGCCCTTTCCGCACAATTCCTTCCATGCATTCTCATCAATGGATCCTTTGTTTCACTCAGGTGCACGTTCTTTTATTGGGTAGCCTAATGATTCTTGGACGGTTCATGAAAGTCGAAAAGTATGAATGACGGAAGTGTTAAATGATTTTTGACTGTTATTCTTTCACTTCAATCTATGACGATTTGCATTGGAAGAACCCAGACCGTCGTATTTCGACCGTACGTCAATGGTTACGACGAAAATACGGTTTTCTATCCAGACCTCACTTGCCTGCAGGATCAGCATATTAACACTTTCGAGAACCGTACAATTCATAAAAAAAGTATGTACTATAGACTTGAGTAAAAAACAAACTAAACTTGTTTTATGAACTGTGGTAAAGTAACGATGTCGCAGTCGCAGTTTTTATTGTCCAAAAGATTGCCCTAATGAAGTCTTGAACATCTTCAATAGCATTTTAAAAAGGTTATGTAACTTATGTACGA
Organism: Parhyale hawaiensis; assembly: GCA_001587735.2. Lineage (NCBI taxonomy): Eukaryota > Metazoa > Arthropoda > Malacostraca > Amphipoda > Hyalidae > Parhyale > Parhyale hawaiensis. The sequence continues at coordinate 1,741,983 of LQNS02015106.1, forward strand.
AATTATGAAAAACAAATTGATTCAACATAGATGGACGTTGTATTGTATCTATTATCTGTGAAATCCATCAAGTAAAATAAGTCATGTTACTTCTTTCTTCAGGCTCTGAAAGTTAATTTCTGCTACCTATGGTTCATGCCGCTGATTAGGCTCCATGTCTTGCCAGTAGTTTAATCAACAGGATTGCTACATATGGTTCATGCTCTTGTTTAGGCTCCATGTCTTGCCAGTAGTTTAATCAACAGGATTGCTACCTATGGTTCATGCCCTTATTTAGGCTCCATGTCTTGCCAGTAGTTTAATCAACAGGATTGCTACCTATGGTTCATGCCCTTGTTTAAGCTCCATGTCTCGCCAGTACTTTAATCAACAGGATTGCTACCTATGGTTCATGCTCTTGTTTAGGCTCCATGTCTTGCCAGTAGTTTAATCAACGGGATTGCTACCTATGGTTCATGCCCATGTTTAGGCTCCATGTCTTGCCAGTACTTTAATCAACAGGATTGATATTGTTCGCTAATCCCATGTTACTGGGCGGTGCGCCTTCCCGGAGTTCCCATAGCTCGTTACCATTGCCCTCTACCCAGGCCTGTTGAATTTTTTTTTTCATGTCCGTTTGCTTTTTCCAGATATGTACTTAATTCTTTTAATCTTTATTGCCGGTTTTTTGTCATTGTTCTTCATCTTGCCAAACATACTACATGTTACTTCTTTCCTCTTTCGTGCATCACACCGAACGCTGTGAGTGTGATCAGAGGCTTAAGTAAAGAATTGCATAATACTATCCAGATAATGATTAACTTTAGGCTCTCAAGGGCCTGCAAGCCGCTCTCAATGGCGCAGGTGTCCGACCATTTTCCGTGGCTCGGTATTCTCTTCACAGATTACCTGTAGGCCTTTGCTTTGCAGTTGTTGTTTCTTTTCCTGTTGTTATTTTAGCGTTTTTAGTAGTTCCCAGGTGACAACTGCTGCGTTTTTCTTGCTCCGTAAAATGGAGTATTCAGCCGGCTGAGCATAATTAGATTAATTCAATAATTAATTGCTATCTAGCCTAGTCTAATATTTGTAGCACGATTCAAAGATGCAAAGCCAAGGTTTCTGTCTGAGGCTTCGGATAAGTCAAGCCTTCAAGGTTCAACTTCGGCATCCAGTCGCGCGCCTTCGCTTATAGCACAATAAATTATTTTGTTCTCAATAGATCCGAAACCTCCCGAGTCTCTCGCATGTGAGGTCGACCCCGACGGAGCTGTGCAGGCACGCTGGTTGCCATCCGTCGGTGTCAGTGACGTCAGCAGCTCGGCCTACCTCTACCAAGTCACCTTCGAGCAGCGGCACACTGCCGGCCGACAGTGCAGTGCTGGTACGGTAGAGTTAACCTTTTATTTTCTGGAACTCGGCTATTACAACAGTGTTTATATTTTCATCGACAGAAATTCTTTCTTGTTACTAGTATAGTTTTTATATATTCATCTACAGTAATTCCTTCGTTTCATTAGTAACTTGATTACGACAAACATTTGATCGTATAAGGACCAACGTACTTCATAAGCTACCTTTCAGTTATGCTGTTGTTAAAATAACAGTCGTTTTATTGCCAGCTGCTAAACCCCTCAATAAAAGCCGTCAATTATGTGTCATGTGCTTGTGCTCTGGCCGCCTCTGCGCCCACGGGGGCAATATTTTTTTTCGAAGCTGAGACTTCAGTGCTTGTTGTCCCACAAGTGCTCTGCTGCGAGCTCTGGGGTTCCTCGAAGATTTTTATTTAGTTTAGATGTAGAGCAATGGACGGAGAAAGCAGTCCATTTTTCAGTCGGAGATACTGCCTACGTCCCGGTTCCCTGAAGTCATATTTACCTCCGCCAAGGAGGTTATGTTTTCGTCGTGTTTGTCTGTCTTTCTGTCTGTCTGTTTGTCTGTCACCAAGATAACTCAAAAAGTTATGAACCGATTTGGATGAAATTTACAGGGATTGTTAGGTATGTTAGGAGGAACAAATGATTAACTTTTGGTGAAGATATGTCCATCNGTTTGTTTGTTTGTTTGTCTGCGTCATTTTTCTCGATGCCAAAACTCAAAAAGTTATGGATGGATTTTAATGAAATTAGCCTGAGTTGTTAGGTGTATAACAAATAGTAAATGACCAAATTTTGGTAATGGTCAGTTTGTTCGTTCGTTTGTCACTGTTTTTCATTTTATGCTTGTTAACACAATAACTGAATGAAAATGAAAAAATGAATGGATCCTTATTAAATTTACAGGGGTTGTTAGTAATGTTGAAACACATAAATGATTAAATTTTGGTGCAGATCGGTTTGTTTGTTTGTATGTTTGACTCATGTTTGTCATACCGTTTGTTAGCAGTATAACTCAAAAAGTTAGGAACGGATCTTCAAGAAAATTGCACGAGCTGTTATTACTATCAAAAAACACGAGTGATTCAATTTTGGAGTTAATACAAACAAAATTATGGTTTCAGAGCCAATTTGAATTTTTTGCTGCCGTTGTCTCGCTTGGCGGAGGTATGCGCTGTCAGAGTGCTCTAGTGCTTCATGGGATTGAAATTGCTCGTTGCGTGCTGAGAAGAGATGGAAGGGTGAAGGATTGGTAGCCCTGATCGGTATCCAAATAGAGGAGGGGGTGTCTTTTTGGGGGATGTGCGATTAAATCACTGTTTATATGCTAATTTTTTGCGCTTGCGTGCTCTGAAAAAAATTCCTGAGCCGAGGGACTGCATCCTAAAGTGAAAATTGTTAGCAGATTCTCCTATGTCTGCTTATGAAGGTTTTCTCAGAGCACCAGAAGCAGGTTTTCCTTTGGTAGAGGCAGAAACCTGTTGGTGGTGAGATTCGAGCGTTTTTGAGCTTGAAAATTATCCCACGCTTGACCTGAACATCCATGACAAACTCGAATCACAGACATTCCTTGGTCAAGGAGGGCAAGGGCACGGCTCTTTTCTTCCAGTGAAAGGATACGACACCCATTATCAGTAGTGGCAGCAGCGATTCATGAGAGCAAATTTTGCGAAAAAGTACAAAAAGGTCACTATAGATATCGCGAATAATCAACATCTAGGTAAAAGCTCTGAGTGATTGCAGCCTGTTTGTGATTCGCAACAGCATTCAACTACGCCACACAATGCTTCCTATTTTCATAAGGTACCGGTAGTGACGCTATTGAAATGTACCCGTATTTACGCCCAGCACTCTGTTGTTGCGAAAACATTGTGAACTTTGTTTGCGGCCGCCGTACCCATGAGAAAATGACCATTAATTACTCCATATTGTTGTTTTATTGAGCGAAGGATGGAAGCAGCGCCAATTTCCCATCCTTAAATTAGCTATCCCATCTTTAAGGCACTGATTGTAAAATTTAGCTCTTTAGCTATCGGCGGTCAGATATTGCTGCAAAACTGATGTTGACTCTGTCGAATTCGTTTTAAAAATATCCAGAACCTGCAGTATCTACAGGATACGACCGCGTCCACTTCCATTCAAATAAAAAATTTTATTGGCAACGAAAAACTGAAGTTGTGAACTCAATTTTTGTCTCGCACTATCATATGCTATGCAAACTACGACGTGGAAGTAATAAAAAATTGAGCTATTTAATCTATATAGTTTAGGATATTGTGTCCTTACTTCTGTCGGTCCTCCATGCAGCAAGCAGCGCTACCGCCAGCTCTCTCTCTCATGCCCACTCCTTCGGCACCAACACCCTCGACTATCTTTCTGATTTGGACCAGGAGGCCACCAGGTACGTAGACGTTGAGAGGTAACTTACTACAGTAAGATTTTTCTAACAGAGACTTCCAAAACAGGGAAAATCCCGAGAAAAGTTTACTGTGTACTGTACCATATATGTCGTGAATAATATCAGCAATAGCCGACACCAGATGGAGCATAACCAGCAGAATGGTTTGGTTTGAACA
>LQNS02015106.1:1830716-1844445 GCA_001587735.2 Parhyale hawaiensis
GGTTTAAACCACAGTTCATTTACTACAGATAGTTATGTCAACTCAAAGCCAACATCCCTGTGGCCAATTTCTGCTAATCAGCGACCGCCACGTCACTATGCTCATGTAAACAAATGAGGCCGCGAGGGACGGTTTGTTGTAGTACAATGAGCCAGAAAAACTTTCCCGCCAATTGTTTACCATTTATTGCCTCAAATTGGAACTACCCATACACTCAAGTACATTAGTAACAGAATATAATAGACCACAGATTTTATGTATTGCTTTGCATCTTGATTTCCAGCACCATGAAAAGAACTGAGGAAATCATCCGAATATGCTTAACTAAGTTAAAGATTATGATTTGCGTGATTTTCGAATAATTTACATAAGTTTAAAGAGACCAAATTAGACGATTTTCATTCACTAAGAATACTTTGCATTGCATCAGGTTTTAAAGTAGAATATTACACATACTTAAAGAGCGCAACAAACTGTAATTGACCAATTTTAGAAACGTTTAAATCATGAACAATCGCTTCGTGGTTGAGGGTTTTTTACCATAACTATAGAGTTCTCTGGTCTACGGTAGTTTGTGCTATGTACATACAAGTGTTTTTTCCTCGCTACCAGCTGTTTTTAGTTAAATTATTTGGCTACATCGCGATTTCTCTGTACGTATTCACGCTATTGACGCAGAAAACATTAATTCTTAGATCAAAGAAGTAATTTACAAGATAACGTTTGTAGCCCCTGGGGCAAAATTTCAGCCCTAAGTTGCTGAAGTTCTTTTGTGAAAGACGTCGTAGTAATATAACAATGTTATTGTTACCAAAAATGGGAGTATTATCTAGGAATTTTTTGTATAGCCTACGCAACCAGACCAATCCAGCATCATTGCTGTTACTTAAAAATCGGCGTGCATGTAACTGTACATGTGTGACACTCAGTACTGGAAGTAACACCTCAGTAAAATCTACGGACATTTGAAACAGGATTTAATTCTTCGGTGGATGACGAACCCGAACCTTCCCCATTGGAATAATACTGTTCAGTGCGTGCCGTGTATGGTACACTATGCAGTGATGAGTTGAGGGTTAAAAACGAATCATTTTTCAAATCTTCATTGTGTTTACAGTTGCTTTCCATGCAGCTATCTAATTTTTTAGAAATCCACTAATGAACACCCTATAATCAATGTTGTACTTTGAGAGACTCCGAAATGCATTTAGCTTCATGACTATACCCCACCCCTCCTCCAGTTTATACAAATCTTTCTTGGAACTTAAACATGGACTGCATTGTATAAGATAGCGATGCGTGTAGCACGACGGTTAATCGCTCATATTAACTTGTTGTCTTGGTTGATGTAAATTTTGTTTTCTCCAGTCATTGGGAGATGTGCTGAGTGCGTGTATCATCATAGTATCCTAACTGTGCGTATCCCATGTGGAGTCACCCCTGTGCAGAGAACGAACCTAGAAGCTGAATTTCCCTACCCCAGCAACAATGGAGATGAGCATCACGTGGGGAGAACATTGGGGACCCAGATGGGCCCCAGCTACTTTTCAAAAAGTCTTTGGATGGGTATCTCGTTGGATACCCAGACTTTGCCCATGCATATCCCAGAAGTTTCCCATAAATTGCCCACTAAATCCTATGCCTAGCCTGGGATCGAACCTCCAACCTACAGATACCACTTACCTTACACTGACGCCTTAGCCCACTCCGCCACGGAGACCTATTTACATGACACGTCCGATGATTACCACTAAAGCTCGGTAAATATTTTTGCGGTATATGTTATAAACTAAATTGTGACTTGAAGACAACAAGTATTTTCATGTATTATGACAAATTGTATCTTAATACAAGATCCAGAACACTAGCCAATGTATTGTATAGCTGGGCAGCCCATCCGTTACCCACGTGTGAAACGCCATATGTTGCCCATATTGGGAAATCCCTAATGGGTGTGATGTGGGAAGACCCACTAAATTGCTATATGGGATGTCGCGGTTGAGCCCATTTCGTACCCTTGTGGGAATAACTATACCTTACTCACACTGGGAAAACCCATTCGTGTCCACGTGGGTCCGATATATGAAGGCCCATGATATTATTCATATGGGGTTACGTTGGGATTCCCATCTGGTATCCATTTGGGAAATACCATACGATACCCATATAGGAAGCCCCACTGGTGCCCACCTGGGTATGAGAGTAGTGAGTAATGCGACGAGATAGTACTTTTTGAGGGTAACCTACCCTCGCGGCTCCCCTCGCGCGTGAGCTTCCGGTTTATAACTGCCAATGCACTACCGGTTTAGCGGGGGTCTAAGGGAAGCGCAAACCGGAAGTGGGCGGGGCCTGGGAAGCCGGAAGGGGCGGCGCGAGGGGAATCTACCCTCAAAAAGCACTATCTCGTCGCATTACTCACTACTTATGAGGTATGTTTACCACCAACGCTCGTATGAGGGATACAGCTAGGAAGCCCACTTTTTACCCATGTGGAAAACACCACTTATTTCCCACGATGGGAAAGACCACATGGGCAACAAAATGGTGGAGCCCAGTTTGGGTTTTCCCAGTTAGAGCCGAAATTATACTCATTTGTGCCCAGCAGTTGCCCATATCCCACCTGGTGCCCATGTGGGGCCCACGAGCCATTGTTGCTCGGGTACTTGCTATTCCCATGCGCATTATCCTGTGTGAGAGAGCGGTGAATGTTTCCACGTCTCTATCGACGTACTGTACGTCCCTTTCTTCTTCCTCTGTTAAATCGCCTTTGTTATAAGCGGAGGCGGAGGTTTAAGCTTCTCAGTACAACGTTAACTTTTTTTTCGGAATTCGTTCACTGATGAGTTCAAGCGAAGGACTGATCTTCAAGTACAGTATCTCATCCAATTACTACATAAATTTCTGTGACGAAATTTATCAGGTTACCGCAGTTATTAAATTTATTATTCATCAGTTCCAACGAGATTTTCCCCTGAATTTTAAAATGCTACAAAATATAAATTTTTGAGCGAATTTTCTTTTGGGAAATAATGATTTACTGATATTTAGATACTTGATACATAATACGAATGGGCCAACTGAAATGTACTGTTGCCACTGTTCTAAAACTACCGAAGAGTTCTACTACTATCTTCATACGTTTTTCATTACATTTTTCATTTTAATTACAACCATCAACAACAATTTAGAAAAACATCCTTTTCTGAGCTGCATTACTACCGAAGTAGTTAGTAAGTATGGTAATCCACGCTGTACTTCACTGCCCTCTGAGAATGCCAAATAGGCCCTACATATAATTGATGAAATTTCAAGAAAGTGCTATCCAGGGAACATGGGGGCCTGTGACCAAAAGCACAATGTTTGTGATAGCGCAAGGCTTATATTTATCAGCTAGAAAAAGAAATTCGTGAATGCAGGCCACCGGTGAGCAACAATCATTGAATTCGGCCATACCTAAAGAACCTAAAGTTAATATTCCCCTTTGCCGATGGTCTGTGCATACGAATGTAATTTTATTTATATTCATTTTTTTTTTTTTTGCTTACGAAATTGTTCCTAGCGTCACGATGAGCAGTTTGTTCTCTGATTGAGGCCGGTAGCTATTGCAATTAGAAAAAGATTTTATCGAGGTTTGGTCTATTAACCATATAGGACTTACTTGGTAGGAGTGGACCATCAAGTATCGTATGCTTTATAATGTACATTAGCTCTGTGTAAGTGTAAGTCGTGTGCCGTGCGTAGTTTTGATATTCTTAGCTTTGTTATGTGTAAGATACTGCGTTTTTTACAGTTATCGATGTCGTAACGTTTAGCTAGCGTGTGTAAAGCAATTAATTACATAAGGTTGACAATTTCATCCATCCAATGGCATGGGGAGTCACACCTCCAACGGACCTCAAGGATTTCTTTAGCTTTAGCTAGCCCTGCGGTATGTTTTTCGTTTTTGTATCCTGCTCGTTGGTACGTTGACATTTCCGTTCTATATGCTACTATTACTGATGACTGTTACGACGGCTCTCGCTCTTCCTTCTATTCACTATTCACATACGTTATGCATGTTAAGCTCAACTTAACATGCTATATGTCCCGTCCTTCTTCCTGCCTTCAGCTTTGATTTATTACATAATCTGAGGGATTGGAGTCTTAAGTTCAACTTGTAGTCTGATTAAATCTATAAGCATATATGTGGATAGGGTGAAACGTTTATTTCATTCTTACACTCTCGTTGTAGTAAAAAGTAAGGTGTGGTATATGCTCTTGTCAATTAGTGCATATTTAGTTCGCTAAACCGCTATTTCAAAACTTTCAGATGGCTTTCGAATTTTTCTCATGAATCGTACATGAGTACTTGGTACGCTGAAAGGTTAATTCAGTATTTTCGAATAACTGCAGAAATCTTTTTTCACTAATGTTTATAGGTAGGTATTAAATAATGCAGCTATAAGTACTTTAATACTATATTCCAGTCAACTATTGAATTTTTTGTCGCTATGTTTTTTTTTTGTTTCAGCTGGGAGGTTATAACTTTTTTACTCAATACTCGTATTGACCTATAGGCACTTTTGCATTATTTTGCCCAAAAAGAATGTTTTTCCGTCCGTTAAATGAAATTTTTGCAGTTTTTCTTCCGCTATAGTTTTTTTACTAACTAAGCTGTGGATGAGTGAAATGCATAATTAATCCGTCTCTGGTATGGACCTGCATTGAAACACTCTGGTGCTTATGCTCTAATTAGCCAAGTGCATAGTTTTACAACGAAATTTTTGATGCGGTCAGTAGACGCTGTTTGGAAATTAGGAGACCGGACGATATGCTCCCAAGTCCACACTGACACCTAAAAATAATTCATTTGTAAAACATACGAGTATTTTGGACGTGATTTGAAAGAAACACGAAGGGAACCCCATGCCAGCTAAACATTGCGCGTAATTTTTTTATTACTACTGTTCGGTGAGTGGGTGAGCGAATACATTTTACTATCCAAGTCCATTAAAAGCCAACTGAATGTTTGAAGCTACAAATATATTTCATCCTAATGCCATACACTTTGACCGCTGCCGGCTAGATAGTCTTAGCGAACTATCCACGTTTTTCCGCTCTTCAAGTACTAAATTAACTAGATACAATAGCTCTCCCTTTCTAATCCGACTTGGAACTTCAGCACTGGGTGCAAGTGGCCCACAGTGCGTCGCATTCCCTTAAGGTCAAGATGCTGCCAATGCCGTATCAGTCTACTTAGTTGTGGCCCGCTCGATGCTGTTAAAGCTCCACTTTTATCATCCCGCTTGGATGTTCACTTAAGCTTTCTGTGCTTCAGATGAAACTTATACACCAAAATAATTCAGTGTTAGTCATGCGACAATGATACAATAATGTTACTAGACTGTCTATAGCTAAAATGTGGGTTGTTTGGCCCTCTGGGGTAAATTCTGGCGGGCCCTTTCCCTGCCACAATATATTTGGTCCTCACGCACCCAAGGTTCCCGAGTGCCTTTTCTGCAGGAGACGCTCTAACTTGCCGCAGTTCCTGCTGACGAGGTTAATTTTGTTAAGATAGATAGGTTCTCTACTCTTACTCTTTTTGTTCTGCGAGGTGGGCTGTCGATCGAGATAGCCGACCTAGTTCACGGAACTCCTTTACTCTCTTGCGGGTGGAAGGCCACGAAAGGGGCCGTCCACTCGAATGTCTCTTACTACTCTTTGCGCCTTGTTTCCCTGGCCCTAGTAGCGCACGTGGCCTACTCGAGACAAATAATGTCACTGAACAATATTTATAATATATATATATATATATCTAACATAACAGCGCACATCATTCGCAAAGTGCTCTGAGCCTTAGGTCGCGGGATGTGACCCGGCGCCAGAGTGTAGAGCTGAACATCGCTCAGCCGATCCAATTTGGGTCGTGAAATCCCCTCGATAATGATAATAATAATAATAATGTGGGTTGCTTGCATTTGATCATCCGTTATTTGGGTTGACTCCCTATCTCTGTTGTATTTCAACTTTTGACCGTTGGCGATGCTCTCAAACACTGCCAGTACTTGGGCTACTGATATTAGTTATATCTGAGCAGCTCTGCCTGCCATGCACTTCTTTTCGGAAGCCTTGTGGCCACTGGTGTTGATCCGTTTGTTTTAGGCGTTACGGCCGGTGGTTTTACAGCCAACGCCCAATAACCGTACGTTATTTGCAATAACGATACAACTTTTTATTTCTAAACTGATGAGTTCGTACTATCAGATTTTTTTCTCAGGAAGGACACTAGGTATTGTAAATTTCTGTTATGTCTTCTATTTGTAATGAAGCCTTTTTAGCTAAAAAGGCTGCTGTGGCTCCATGGCTGAAAATGTTGACCCGAAACACTGCCGCCACGCGTCCAAAAGGGAGGAATGCCACGCGTCCAAAATGGAGGAATGGGAGAGCTAGAAATAAAAAACCGGTACCAGCAGGTTTCGCCCTGCTCGGCTGATTAAAACGCACCCGAGTCTGGTTACCGATTATATACTTGAATGAAGAGACGATTTCTTAACAAAAACGAAACGGCACCCAGCGTTGTTTAGGGTAATGGGAATTACCTATCGGAAGTTGATACACAATTGTCCATGTTGGCTTAGGATTACAGCCTTCAATGGCTTATAATATTCTGATTGCATTTGTTCTTTGTATATTTCCTCTCTCTTCTTCTTGAAAATAAATAATTCATGTTGCGAGCTACGTTAGGAGGTGTGACGTCTACCTGTTAATCAATAATTGCTGTTTTACCACGTGTTTTGCATGTACGGTAAGTGCTTTATATACGGTGTACATTCTAACGAAAAGGGCTTAGCATTTAAGGTGCAGTTTTTTCGCCAGGTCCTTCGTTGTATTTTCCGCAACACGGACAATCTTCTACTATACGGAAATATTGCACTACCTAAATCTTGGTCTTTTGCTAAGTCAAATGACAAATTATCGCAGGATCCCCATCACTATTACCGAGAACTATTGTTCTCTAACAAGACTGAATATCGCCCTTTCCCTGCCACAATATGTTTGGGCATCACGCACCCAGGGGTCCCGAGTGCCTTCTCCGCAGGGGATGTTGCAACTTGCCGCAGTTCCTGCTGACGAGATTAGTTTTGTAAAGTTAGGTAGGCTCTCAATATTTCCTCTTCTGTTTCTGGAGGTCTGGCTGCTGATCGAGTTGGCTGACCTATTCCCGCTAGACTTCTACCTTCTTGTATTTCGTTTCCTTCCCCTGTGCGGCGTAGCTGAGCGAAAGCGTTCAACCGTGCTCAACTTGCGCCTTTGTCCTGTCAGTAGCGTACTGACCACTCGAGACTTATCGGCAGAAAAGACGAGACAAAAATCATTGACAATTTAAAACGCGCCCTAGTTGGCGCACGAGCCTGTGGTTAAACACAGGAATAGTTCGGCGCGATATAAGCACTGTGCCACTGAAGCGCTAGTAAAAACTTCTACTACTACTACAAAGGCAGAATATCGTAGTAGACCAGCCGTGCCCGGTAACGGAACCCTTTGCTGTTTGGACCATTTGCCGCAATTTATAAATGAATTTTATTGTTCAACATGGTTTTCTGAATAATCTGTGCAACAGCAACCAGTTGCTACTGATGATGATATCCTGAGAAAATTATATCTGAAATCGAAGGGTATAAGCGAAGGACCTGGTGAATATCACAGCGTGTATTTTTTATCTCTCTTGAAAATTCATAACTGCGTGTGGTAGGACAGCATAACCTTTAGACTTTTATGCAAGCACTTAATCTGTCGATTACATCGAAGTGTCCGTGTCATATGCAGGGTGACAGAGAAAAGCATGAACTTTCGAAAATCACGTCAATATAGTAAAGATTAAAATCTAAGACCAAAAGTTAAAATATATATATTAGGTCAGCAGACATCACATTTTAAACCGGTCACGATGCAATTTTCCAAAATCGATCATTTTTACTATCCATATTTCTGTTAGATTTGGATCTTGCTCATTTTGTTGCGCCTTTCACCCAAGTTCGTGTTTTTCTGCGTCGCCTTTTTTATCGGTGCCGTTTTTTGCACTTTGTTACTGTCGTGTCCTGGTCTCAGGTACCGAGCATCGACTGTGGAGTGTTCCCTCTCTGCTCTATAGGCTCGCCTCTCCATTGTAAATACACCTGTGGCACTGTACATATATAATCCTGCCGTTCGGTTTTGGATACCGCTTACATTGCAAAACTTTTGGGACGTCTTTTCTGTCGTGCCCACTTTGCACCTTACATTTTTTGGACTACAGCTCATCGTCTATAATTTCCGCTTTATTTCTTTTTCAGTTTGCTGTTCCCCTCTCTCGAGTTTCTCAATGGGTTTCACTTATTGCATGTCCTTTCTCTTTTCCTCTATTTGGATTGGGAACGCAGTGAGTAGAAATGCCTACTGTAATAACTTGTAGTAAGGATAATTGGTAAAAATAATGTTTAATTTGCTGTTAAAGCCTTAGCTGACCATTGGATGATTATTGGCATTGATTCAACCCGTTTATAGAGACTTCTTGACAGGTCCAGTAGGTTCTTCTTGCACCTCTGATAAAAATAGAACATATTGAATTAACTTGTCTTGGGGTACTATGTGGCCTATTTGAGAGTACAGTATGTGATGTGTTAGGTTAGATTAGAATAGACTAGCTTAGTTATGTGTAGGTTAGGATAGGTTTGGTTAAGCTAGAATATAGGTGCCTAACCTAACTTACGTTGGCACACATAATTATGCTTGAATGATCTCAGGTAGACCACTCACAATATTGGCCCCGACAAATTTGGTGTTGTGCCCTAAGAAGATATAAACTGGGTAGCTGAGGTGAATTACCTGTGGACCAATCAGAGGGGTGAATCAGGCTGCAGGTTTCCGACCGTGGGCTGTTACTTAACTCTTGTGCCTGAGCCAAAAGAAGGCGGCTTCCTCTGAAAAAGACACGGGATTGGCTGTTCTGTTATTGTTACCGGGAGTTACGCTTCAAATTGCCTTGTATGTTACCACATTTTGCCTAGTTCTTCGAGCAACTTGCTCGTTCTTGCTTTTTCTTCGTGCTCTTAATACCATTCTCTTTTGCTCTCTTTCTTTTACTGCTCTTTTCTGGTGGTTATTTGCACCCATGCGCTGTGTATTAAGTGCATGCTCGACACCCGTCGTATCTCATGTCCTCCAATATTTTTTTTTCTGTTTAGGAAGGTTTCATCTAAGAGTATACTTGCCATATTGATAAAGTGCGTGCATGCAGAGAGGAACTCTTGACAGTCCGATGCCAACAGAGACACTCCAGAGCCTCGTGTCAGAGACTCGCAACAGCGCTGCGACGCACATCCCAGTAGATTCTCGGCGTCTGTACCTGAACATTTGTTTCTCGTTTTGAGTGTTCGCTTCAACCAATAGAGGCTGATCCAGAGGAGTGACTTCATAGGATAAACTTGCATTTTAATTACTTCACGACGTACGCCGTAACGACCGCTCGTTTGAAATTGGCTCCAGCAGACGGATCCGTTTCAGGGTCTGCAAAACCCCTACGTCAACCGCTGCGTGCAAGGGAAGCTTACGTCACCCAACGTTTTGCTAATGTGAAGCACTGAAGTTCGAATCGAGTTCTAATAGTGAAGTGGTTGACCCTCAGTGTAATTGCGTTAACACACTTGCCGCTCTTCAATGTAGCACATACTTACGACTTGAGCAGACTGAAGTTTCGTTTTCTCATACCGTACCTATCAAGCAAAACGCTAATGTACCGCGAATCTTTAAGGTCTCCTTACCATACGGTACAATCCCTTTAACAAACACTCTCCCCGTTCTGAAATAGTTGTTCCACAGCCAAAAAGTTCATTTGTAGGGGAATTCGAGATTAATATCAAATGACATAGGGAAGACCTTGTCCAAAAGGTGTAGCAAATTCATCCCCTACATTAGTAGGTACCGTTGGATATTTCCATTTGTTCTTTTCTGGTGTTTTTAATCCAATGGAACAATTATATCGGAATAACGTGAATAACATTTGGGCACAACTATTCCGGCACAGAGGGAGTAGCAAAAAGACTTGACGGACAACAGTTCTCATGAGCCGTCGTTTGATGCAACGTTCTTTTCTTTAAGCATTTGACCACTAATTTCTGTACGCTACGCATCATTGATGTTCAGAAATAATCGAAGCTTTTCGAAATCGTCCCAAGGCAAAGGTCAACATATTTACTAGTACTATGCAGGTGTTGATTTCGGGATATCTTAATTCTCATTGTTCGAAGGTGTTATAACCACTTCAGTCGATAAGTGGCCAATCAAGTATCTCCAACTGATGCCTGCTAGATAAACATTATAGGCGCAAACGATAATGACTTTCGATCTAATAGTTCTTTTTCTAAAATTCAATTATTTCTGGTTTGCCTTGCAAAATAGTTTGTTGTTAGACTTCCACAGTTCGCGGTAAATTGGACGGAGGGGGGTGAAGGATATATTCGCGGTGAATGGTGACATTCCACTCGTATTTAGTTTCCAGCAATACACGAGGAAATAAGTTTATTCATCCCATGAAGCCTCTCCTCTAGTTCCATCCCCGAACAATTTTAGAAGGGTGTGAATGTGAAAGTACAGTATGTGTGTGTAGACTAGTTGAAGCAAACTTCGGGCTGCGTTTTTGCAATGAAGAATCACTGCCAGTTGACCTAACCGCCGATGTCCCAACTCTAGTGTATCCTAAAATGTCTTAGCCTGTGCTGAATCCATGAAATTTGTAAGCAATTTCTCCCTCTTCAGATATTTTGGTAGCATCTTCATTGATTTACAATACCAGTCACTGTGCCGTCTACATTCCCTCCGTCGTTTTCCCTTCGGTTTTACGGATGTCTCCATTTATCCCCTAACTTCAGCACTTAAAAAATTGATAGCCAACAAGAAAATACTAAACTATGAGTATATGCAACGATTCCACTATCACAAGGTATCGACTATAAAATTATTTAACTTTTTCTCTTTAACTATTGAAACTAAAGGGGCAAATCTTGTCCTGGGGCCAGATGCTCAACCATGTAGCTACTGAAGTTTTACATTTTTCTTATTTTATTCATCAACTCAATCCCAGTTTAATATTTAGGTATTCATTGATTGAAGTTCAAACTGCTTTGATCCTAACGTTCTGAAGATCAGTAGAAGAACGTGTAAAAATCAGAGTGGTGCTATTGTTAGGCCTATATCTTCAAGAACTGTACTGTGTACGTCACCGTATCGTTTCAAGGCATTTATGCATTCAGACTCTGGTCAAGAGTCACTACAATTTACTTTTACGTTGATCAGCAAAATAGAATATTAAAGTTTTAGTTTCGCTCATGTCGATGTTCATTGCTTCAGTTATTCCGGTGTGCACCCGTCGGTTCTAGTAACTTCGACGACTCGCTGCTCTGGCTAAAGAAAATATTCGATGCCCAGTGATAAATTACAGTCTTGTGAATTGTTTTCCAGCTTCTAATACAGTAAAACCTACCGGTGAACACCCTTTTAACTGCTGTAAGTGTGCTGTTGTTATTCTCTTGGAGAATTTTTCGATCTGTACGATGCGTCCAAAACTTCTGAAGCTGGGATGGTGTATAACTGATGTTATAATGTGTAGAATTAGTTGCAGTTTCAGGATATTAGAATTCCCAATTATAAAAGCATGAAACGCAGCCTAAAGTATGTTTAGTCTTGAATAAGTTCCAGCCAGTGTTTCCCAAATACGTGTTATAGAAAGTTTATATGTGAAATATAGCTGCTGCTACTACCATCACTATTTTCATATTGCACTATCACAACTGTGCACGTAAGCCATAGAGTCCATGGACATGCGCCCCCAGGCTTACGAGCGCGGGTTACTTCCCAGAGGCTTGTTCCCATCCTAAATATTTTTTTTAAGTCGTTTTGAACGTGTTACTGTTTGGCGCCTACATAGAGTCAGCATAAGGACAGTAGCGTGGTATAGTTAACCATTCACTCCATGGTTTATTAATGTAGGACATTGACCCAATAGTGATATTTCTGTTGGTAAGGCAAGATTAATTAAGTCATAGAGTGAAGGGCTAATACTAAAATAAGAAGACATTAAGAGTGACTGCCACATCTTATAGCACTGCCATTACTACCACTTGTCGTAAGCTTGCTGTCCACTATGGCAACTGGCTAATATGTTACAGCATTCAAATTAATTCAAATTCAAATAGCACGTGAATTTGTAACTTGAGTGTTCGTAAGTCGCTTAATGATGAGTAGGAGTACCAGGCTGTACTCAAACAGTAGGAAACAATCAGGATTCTGCTACAGTATCCATACTGTATTTCATTTTTTTATCAAATGGCGTTTGGCTTACTTGGTCGCTACATAAGTGACTGATATTTGGACTTGTAAAACAACCACATGAAATATTATCCAACAAGATCATTCGTCATCAATAACGCTTCTGACTTCGGTTCGTAGATGCGTGACTATTTCATTATTAGATTAATTATTTTGATCATTTAAGCTTTTCCATACGCCTTACGTCTCGCCATGTTCAGTATCACGCTCCTGTTCGCATTGCTGGAATGTTTGTAAGGCGCGTAAACTTCCTCATTCGATTCAACAGTATCACAATATTTGTCCACTTGGCAAACATTAACAGGGATGTGCATGCTGAAGTGTATTGTTAAGTGTGAAAGGCTTAAGAAGTTAATGACTAGTGTTAGACACTGTAAATTTAAATATATTTAGCTCAAGTATAGTACGAGTGTATGCGTCAACAACTGTACATTGTTTTCATAAAACTTTTTATGGACGATCTTTATGAACGTAGAGTGTAACTTGTTGATCAACTGAAATGTGTCGGCTTTTTTGGCTTTAGTAGAATTTTCTTACTCGCCACAGCGTTTTCTTTTCCTTCGAAACAAAAATTTACAAACAATTAATAAACACTTGCATGGAAATATTTACATATGCTTTTCTACTTCTTTATTAAACTACCCAAGTAGGGCTGTACTCCTAGAGCTCAAACGGACTCCATAGCCACGCTACATGTGCTCTAACACAGAATAATTGGCTGACTAGCGAACAAACTTTGGACGGATCTTCAATCACCAAAATTTATTGTGCTGCTCATCGCAATATTCTCCACAGTCCTTGTAAATTTTGTGAAGATCCGTCCCTAACTTCAAGACTTATGCTGTCAACAGATAGACAAATGAACAGACAGTCCCCGGCAAAAACAGAACCTACTTGGCGGAGGTAATTCATACCCTGCTTTAGAACTACATTAATTAAGAACAATCATTAGGAATGAAATATGGCCTGCTTTATTAGCCACTAATGTTATGGCAATCGTGCACTGCTCACGAGAGAAGAAAAACTGCGAAACCCTATACCCACTTCCTATTCTGTTTACGCTGATGGTAGACACCTATATATCTTTCATGCAGTTACCTTCAGAACTTATGTAGTAGGAATCACCAGACAGAACACCAAGAAAGCTGCAGCTTGCGTGCTACCCTAGCACGCAGAAGCAGGTAATTCCCTCTGTTTCCTAGAATACGCGCTACTTTCAGGACACCACTTTGTTCAGTGCATAGCCTACGTCTCTTATTGTTTTTGTTTTTGATCACTGCTTTCTAGTGCAGAAGGGAGGAATGCTCTCCCAAGAAGTACTTTATGTAATCGCTCATCTCATTTGTCCAACCCTTCAACTCAGTTCTACCCCTCAAGGACCATACCA
>LQNS02015106.1:1851682-1874664 GCA_001587735.2 Parhyale hawaiensis
TATCGCTAGAATGTCGACTTTTTTGGTCAATTTTTACAAAATGCCAATATGGTGCACAGCTAATTCACTACTAGATATTGATAGTAACCTATTAGAGAAGTGCAGTGATACCCATATATATCAGTCGGAAATGCATAGTTTTTAAGATATAAGATTTTGAAGTTTCTATTGTTTTTCTAAGGGAGAAAATAGCCGGCGTCGTTAGAGGCTTGCTAGCGACCCCATAGGAACCTGATTAACCCAACATAACCTAAACCAACCTAACCCAATCCAACCTAACCCAATCCAACCTAACCCAATCCAACCTAACCCAATCCAACCTAACCCAATCCAGCCTAACCTAACCCAACCCAATCTAACCTTACCTAACCTAACCCAGCTTAACCAAACCCAACCTAACCCAACCCAACCTAATGTATATAGACATAATAGACAGTTGCCACGATGCACGAGACCTCAGAGTTCTAGAATCCATCTGTATCAGTTCCCGTAACCCAGCTCTCAATAACTGTCAATCGGCCTCACCTTTAAATATCATTGATTAAATAGTTTACTATCGGTAGCAATCTTTAGGTTCTAAAGGCACGAATGTTGATGCTAGTTCGGAAGTGTTTATTATTTTTTAGGCATTTGAGAAACTATTATTGCTGTACCATTGTACTTACATTTATTTCGTCCTTACAGATCATTGTAATTTTAATTAGCACTGATGATGGATTTTGTATGATCCGAAAAGTTTGCAACGAAAGTACAAAAATGTTTTTATATGTAGCTTGGTGCTTCTTTTCCTACTAAAAATAGGTACGGTTCCCTAAAAATCAACCAATTTCTTATAAGTAACTACGTGATCGATATGGAGTACCGGCTGTGCAAGAATTTCGCCACTATGAAACACTGGTCCGAAACGTGATGAACTAGTATGTGATTTGGAATTTTTGAATGCTTGCTTCCACTACGACACGATCCCAAAATTTCTCAAATTCATGAGAAAGCAGAATTTGAAACACTATTTCAAGAACTCTGTGCCCAGTCGGAAGAGTTTTTCGACTATTTTAGAATGAGCCAAACAATATTTGAATACATACTGAAGCAGATAGTATTTGGTTTATTTTGGGTGTAGACAATCCTGCAAAATTCATTTTTTTACTTTATCTAAATAATAATAATTTTTTATTAATAAACTTGCAAACACAAATAAACAGTAGAATTAAGGCGTCACAAGAAAGAATAGTAAGCCTATAGATAGCCGAAGCTAACCAAACAAATACATGAGGTCACAGTCGAACCTAATCAAGGAGCCCGGCGACTATACACCACCGCGCAACACGGGCTCTGAAAGTTGGCCAAACTAAACACAGCACGATATTTACGGGACGACGCTGTGGCCATGCTACAGTGATGTTATGTGGCATATTTCTGTTGACACTTCTGATAATGTTTTCTCAACTTCGATTTGAATTCCACCACACTCTGAGCATTTCTCAAATACTGTGGCAGCTCATTGCAATAATTGATAGACTGATAAAGGAAGCCTCGCTGACTTGTAGAGGTGCGGCAAAGAATGTTATTGAGATCCCCACGACCCACTCTACGGGTGTAGTGACAAGACATCGCTCTGTTGAAAAAAATAGCAGTGGTAGCCGTGCAACACTTTATAAAGCTTTAATACCGAGAAATGTCGGTGCACGTTCTTAAATTTGATCAAGGAATTCCTGTAAAAACCCTCGTCGACTGTTACTCTGTGAACAAGAATTTTCACAACGCGGCGCTGCAATCGTGAAATTTTATCACTTACAACCACACCAACATTACTCCATAAGGCAACGCCAAACATCAGGTGATGATAGAACATTGAGTAGTACAGAGATAATAATACAGGAGATGGAACAAGTGTTGACAGTCTACGCAGTAGGGCCTACACCAACAGAGTGGGAGAGCTTGGAAATGACTCCTGAACAGTGCTGCTGAAATGCCAACTTGTCTAAGTATATTCCCAGTAACTTAAAGCCGGTGACCCTGCCCAGGACGCTATTGCGTATCCTTGTTATCATAACCTCTGCTCCTTACCGTTTGGATATAACCATATATTTTGTTTTCGTTCCATTAAGAGATAGCCTATTGGCCTGCAGCCAAGTGTCGGTCTTATCAAGTTCATGGTGTCGAATGGCAGCAACAGAACCAAAATTACTATCAGATGCAAACACAGTTGTGTCGTCGGCATAGTGTACAAATTGAAGGGTTGTTGCATAAAACAGGAGTCTTGGAACAAAATTATGTTCTTTATTTCAAAACCCTTTCATTCATGGGGCATAGGATGGGCCATAGGCCATATGGTTAGGTTAGTTAGGTTCGCCCATCCCACGCTATGAGGGAGTAGCGCCCCCCCCCCCCAAGGGGTTTGCGCAGGTTACCTTAGCCATTAGCTAGGCTTTCGGAACGTCTGTCTTTCGTGCTCACTTTGCTTCGTTCCACTTTCATACTCCTACTGATCTTACTTTTGTCTGTTCTTCCTCTTCTTTCCCGACTTAATGTTCCCATGCGCGTTGTTCCTGTGTGGGTACACCTTACTGCATGGTTCCCCGCTTCTAGCGACTTACTATATCTCCCTTCCTTTTCCCCTCTTACAAGTGCTTAGTGAGCCTTAAACTTTCTTATTCTACTACTACTACTATTCATATCAAAACTAACTCCATCTCCACTGGCTATATATCGGTAATTCTGAGGTACTACGCTAATCTTACAGCTACCCTGCAGTAAACAACTATCGTAATAAGGGCATACTCATTTGAGCGTCGAAATTAGGGGCGCGTTCGAGTGGGCAGCAAAATGAAACCTTCGAGGCCCTGCCTTCAGGCGATCGATTCGCGTTTCAAACGTTGACCTTTAATCGATTACTCATGAGATTTCTATGAACTCTACCTTACTTCAAAGCATAAAGACTCTTTGCCAGCTCGGCACTATCGCGTTGTTTCTAATTGCAGTAACGCGATTGAAAGAGACGGAGCCAAAGCTCCCGTTTACAGTTTCGGACGAGTCAAGTGGAGTGGGTTTAGCTTAGATCGACCATGACGACCCAAGCGAATGCGTCCTAAGCCTTCGAGCCTTGACTTGTCTGAAACATCAAACAAAAGCTTGTGATTTGTCATTGTGAAGTGTGTTGTAAATGCTATAAAGCAATGCAGTTACGTTGAGCCTGCCCAAAACTTCATTTTATGGAGCATTGTTGCGTTTCTGGAAATCTCAAGGGTACTCGATTGAGGGTCAATGCCTAATACGCAATTCAGTAAGTCGAAGCCAACGCACTTGCCTCAAGTTCCACCATGTCCAGCGTCGGCAACCTAATGTTGGCGCCCGAACGATCATGCCCTTCTGGCGATGTCACACGCTAGTCAAAAGAACGAGTATCATCCTCTTTTTGTCCGAAAATTATGTTGAACTCTTATAAACACAGCTTTGAGATTGCCAGAAAATAGTGTAGAAATGTTTACCGTCAGTTCAATTTACTCTGGAAGTGCCGATAGTTCACTTTTGAAGATACATATTACATCTGGAGGGATTTATAACTCAAAATTCTTTGCGCGTGCGTATGCTATTTAAATAGGCACAGCAACACGTTCAGTCGAAAAGATGACGATGCTCGTTCTTTTGACTAGCGTGTGGCATCGGCATTAGTTAACCAACTCCACCAATGTCCGTAAGATTACACCAAATCAAAGGCCTAATACACCTAATACATTATCCCTTACGTATTTCTTCACTTTGCACCATAAATGGCCTTGACGTCACAGTAGTAATAGGAAGAGCTTTCCATTTCCAGCAAAAAAGGACAATCAATGCATCGAGAATAGATATTTTTGTTTTTAACAAGTCACACTCCCCAGCTAAGGTATTTAGCTTTAGCTAGATCTTCGTAAGCTAACAATTATTACTTTCGTGCCCACTGTGCTTACTATATAATAAATATAGATTTTGTTGGATAATAGCGTCATTTTATGCCTGGGTACGAATAATACCTATATGAGTGGTCTTTTGTCACGACGTGTTTTAGTTTATAATTGTGCTTCCATCATCCAGCCATGGAAGCAAGGTTCACTCAAGGAGCTGACAATAAGCCACAGAGGTTATTTTCACTCCATCTGGCACTCGGACCAACAAGTTCATCTCCAATAATTTCCCCCCAAGTCATTACGCCTCCTACGCCCTGCTGTTGACGGAAACGAGTATGGCGACGGAAACTAGTATGGCGGCGGAAAAGAGTACGGCGGCGGAAACGAGTACGGTATGACACTCTTGGCCGTTTCCAACCCATCCTTTTCTCCAACCGTCTGGTCCGTCCAGAGTTACCCTGGTTTCATCGGTGAAAAGTAGGTACCATCTTCAAGGTTATTTTCGTGTGCTCTCGAGCCCATTTCAGCCGTGAATCCTTGTGGCTGGCCGTCAGAGGAGGTCGTTTTTCAGGTGTAGGTAACCCTTTTCCCCATTATTCTCAGCAACCGGCATCTTGTTGTTTTCGAGACTTCAGGGGGACCTACTTCACTAAAGATAGCCTTCGAGGTTTGCCCAGGTTTCTTTAACAATTGTCTTTTCACATTACGAAGATCCCGAGTACTAACAGCTTTCAGGACGCCAGAGTTCGACCGCTTTTTCCTTGGTGAAGGGTCGGCTAAAAAGCGCTTCACCGTGTGAACATGGCGTCCTACTGAAACAGCAATATCCTTAGGGTAACGTGTCTAGTACCCGTCCACCATGCTAGTAGCCGTCCACTTGGCTTTAAAAACTTCCTGTGTGAAAACTAGCAGTGCTAGAAATCCGTACATAGGCTTAAACTGTAGGCTAAGTAGTACCCTACAGTTTACGACTATGTACGGCTCTCTAGTACTGCTAGTTTTCACACAGGAAGTTTTTAAAGCCAAGTGGACGGCTACTAGCATGGTGGACGGGTACTAGACATGTTACCCTAACAGGTATACCTTTAGCCATTTCTTTCACTATTTTTGCTTTTTCAGCCTCAGACAGACCTCAAGCCCTTCCCATTTTTAAAGATTTCTGCAAAAGCTAATAGAGTGACACACCAAATAATCACGTTAATTGCCATAACTCATGAAATCTTGTAGGGATTCAAGTGAAGTTCCGGTGAAAGTGCTGCCGTACGTAAACACTTCTGCCAGAAAAGTTTAAAGGCAAATGAAAGAGTTGAAACACACTGTAATATTAAAACGTGAGTGGAGCCGTCATCGCGGCTAGGACTGTACATTCATACGTCTACTTATGGTTCTCTGTTCCGTTGTTTTTTTTTTTTTGTTTTTTTTTGTTCGATTCTCACGCACGTCGACTGTTGCACTGTCGGAACACTCCGGTTGATGAGTTCCATGTTGCTCTGAGCATACTTTCTGCCCCTTTTTCCGCTATTGATACACTTTGCAAGAGCTTTTGAGACTTGAACTAATATGTATTGTAATAAGTACCGTAATAATAATCATGGTATTTTTTAGCTGATGAGACAGGATATTTATTCAGTCGACACGATGAATGCCTATTCAAATTTGGTATGCAAGAAGCAGGTACGTGGTTTCGGAGAGAAGGCAATTTCCGTAAACAATAAAATTCCATGAACTTGGCCTTGTTTCTTGCTAAATTGCCATTCCTTTCCGCTGAAACTTTGTTCTCTTCTGGGTTTTGAAAGTTTGAAGATCGCAAAGTTAGGCGCAGAGATAGAACGTTTGACTAAAAAAAAAAAATTTACCTTTAACCTCCGAAGTTGCATATTACTAGCTGGTTTGTCGTGATTTGCTTTCCTTCCATGAAATGCATTGGAAATGTGTGGCGTGCGTGCCAGGCAGGTGGCACTCACTACGAATGCAAAATAAACTAGTGCACTCTGAGAGCACATACCTCCGCCAAGTAAGGCAACGTTAACGAAATATTAAAATTGGTTCTAAAACTATGATTTTTATCACTAGAAAAATATTGTCATTTGTGCTTTTTGACTGTAGGCTAATAGCAGCTTCGGTAATTTTCTTGAGGATCCCTTTATAACTTTTCCACTTATGTTGCTGACAGCTTCTAACAAACCGATAAGTCGATCATCACGAAATGTGATCATTTACTCTAAATGATATACCTAACCATTCATGCAACTTTCATGGTAATCTATTTATAACTCTTCAAGTTGTCTTGCTAACAAACATAAAATCAAACATAGAGATAAACAAACTAACCAACAGATCATCAGAATAATTTGGTCACACGTTATTCGTGATATACCTAACATTATTGTTAATTTCATAAAAATCCGTCCACAACGTTTTCAGTTATGTACTAAGAAAAAAGAGACAGACAGACTGAGGGACGAACAGACTCTTGAATGAATTTTCATAAAAAAATAACTATCTGTTACTCTTAACACACCGAATAATCCCTGTAAATTTCATAACTAGAGCACTCTGGGAGCGCATACCTCCGCCAAGCAGGGCACAGTAATGAAAAATAAAAATAGTTCAGAAACCTTGATTTTCTTCTCATCAACTCCAAAATCTAATAGTTTTTGCCTTTTAGGCTAACAATATTAACAGTTTCAGCAATTTTCTCGAAGATCTGTTCATAAGTTTTTGAGTTGCGGTATGCTGCTAAGACACATTTTGACAAACTTTAGTCAAACACACAAACAGATCAACTGAACATCACCAAATTTAATAATAACAACTTCTGAAAATTTCATGAATATCCATTCATAACTTTTTGAATTAGCTATTGTGCTAACAAATTCAACTTAAACACAGCCACAAATAAACAGATCCGAAAAATTTGGTCATTTTCTCTTTGTAACATACCTAACAACTGATGTAAACTTGATAAAAGCTGTCTATAACTTTTTGAGATAAGGCGCTAAGAAAATTGAGGCAGATGAACAAACAAACGGATGGACGGATCTTCACCAAAAGTTAATCAGCTATTTCTCCTAACATAATCCTAACATTCCTTGTAAATTTCATCAAAATCTGCCCATAACTTTCTGAGTAATCTTGGTGAGGGGCAAATAAGACGACAGTATGACCTTGGATAGGAAAAGATCCTTCCGTAACTTTTTGAGTAATCTTAGTGACAGGCAAAAACATAAACTACTTGGCGAAGGTAATGACCTTTTCGGTAAGCCATACATCGCATTGTAGAAGCAATACTAGGCTAGTAATGTTATTACCCACCGTATAGGAGCCAATTATCGCAGTCTATCGATGAATTTCTTCTTATTATATAAATGTGAGAAGAAAGTAGTTGTATGAAGTTATGAACTGAAAAAAACTTTGTTTCTCATCATTATGGTAAAGCACCAACTGAACTTATTGTAAGATAGTAATAACACATACAACAAACGTATTCAATGAGCAGAAACACGGTAGTTTTCATATATTTTATATTTATGTAGAATTTCATGAAACTGGTGGTGAAGAAGTATATGAACATTTTTGTCTTCCTACTGAATTTTCTTAGTTTTCTGTTTTTAGGCCTACCTATCATTACATAAAGAACATTCCAGAAAAACAAGACAACTTACCGAGAAGTCGAAATTTTAATCTGATCATCTGTGAAACTGCTGCCGTCATCCATTAGATGCGCAGGGCGCACTATCGTCTCTCAGGACGATTTTGCGTTCACGTAAACTTTCCTGCGCGCGCCACCACTAAAATAAACACTACCTAGGCAAACCTAACCTAGACTAACCTAACCTACCCCTACCTAACCTACCCTTACCTAACCTAACCTCCTTACCTAACCTTCTAACCTAACCTTACCTAACCCAACCTAACCTAACCTAACCCAACCTTATCCAATCTAACCTCTTTAACCTTACCTAACCTTACCTAACGTTACTTAATGTTACCTAACGTTACCTACAATTACCAAACCTAACCTAACTCAACTTAATCAGCGATACAGCGGGCAGCGCGGCGCACCAACGTGAACGCCGCTCACGCGCACACGATCTGCGCACACAAATCGTCGTGAGAGACGATAGTGCGCTCAGGGCCGTATTTGGCAACCGAAAAAAACGGGCGGAAAACGCCCCGGCTGAAAAAGCCCCGATTTTTCTCTTGAAACTATATTTGAGAGCTCTATTCATTTATTAGAACATAGCATATTTAAGTAAACTACACTATATTGTGCTAAGGTAAATTTGACAAAGTAGGTCTATTTGCATGTGCGAACGTCTGTTGCTAGAACCCCCGAAATCGGTAGTGTGAGTTTAAGTTAGATTTAGCTAGGTGAGCGTAGTTTAGGGGAGCTTATAGTTAGGGTGAAGTTGGGCTAGGTAAGGTAAGACCAGGGGTAGGTCTAGTTTTTCTAACCACCTATTTTTTCAATTTCAGGTCCGTCAATTTTGGGCTCTTGGGTGAAAAGGGGTTAGGCTAAGTGAGATCAGGTTAGGTGAGATCAGCTTAGGTTTGGTTAGGTTAGGTGAGGTAAGTTTGGGTTAGCGAGGACTGCGAGGTTGGATTAGGCTATACGCCTACACCCAATTTTTGAATTTTGAATTTGTTGTAAGTCCAAAAATCGGGTATCTCGAGATCTCCCTATCCAAGAAGCTAAGAGCATAATGGGAGAACTCACTGAAACTAGCATCAAAAAGTGACATCATTAATCAGGTCAACATCGACGAACGCGCCGGCTGAGCAGCCTACGAGTGTTTTAATCAATTTTGCCTGAAAAATCATCACCAAGTGTGTACCGGGTATTTCATTCCTTAAGCAAATAAATAAAGGAAGACAATAGATGCTAATTGAATAAGGAACAATTACACTCGCCAACAAATATTAACTTCGTCTCTGCTGCTTGAGTAACGGTCGGTGTAACTCATTAATTTACGTACGCTAAATCCAAATCTGTGCTTAGATTTGCCATAGCACGTAAGGCTCTTTAGATATTTGTACTTCACCTGCTTGTACGAATAGCATTACACGATACGTCTGAATATGTTGCCAGAGAGCGTTCTACAAAAATAGCATTGATGAAGTACAGACAACAGCGCGTCATTACTGGAAAATGGGACGTGATGGACGAAAGTGGTTTTTAGATAAGGAGTAAGTAGTAACAACTTTAAGTACAGCTGAGTAAAACACTCTTGAAAGAATTCCTGTTGCAAATTGCTTGATGACCAGTGTTATATCAATAAAAAATGCAGTGAAGGCTGGTGGAAAATTTCATAGCACTATAGAAGCAAAATCTAGTCAGGTATGGCCCCCTGATTCATCTTCTTTGAAGTGAAGCCTCATTTATACATCGCACTTAGTTACAGTGTTTTTCACAAAACATATGTAAACAAATCGCCGTATTTGTTGGCCATTCTTTCAGTTTCCCGCTCCTGACTGGCAAGCTACTTGAGTTGCACCCATGTACAAAACACAATAGTCGATTGTCGTCAAGCACAGAAAGTTTGAGCAATAACTATTCATATGATTAATCGCGTCAAGAATATAACACTGAATGCTTTTTGGTTAGGATTACAAACCCAGCCTATGAAGACCTGAGGCCCGACCCCTCAAATATGTACTTCGACTCGGTGCGACATTATTTGGCTACATGCAGTGCGGTCACGGATAAATTTTATTTTAGTCCCATTGAGTACTCTCGTTACACTCTCTGCTTGCTGGACCTATTAGGTAAAAATTGCTTATGTACTACAAGTTAGGTAATTACACAAGGATTCAAACCAATATTAAATGTTAGGTGGGCGAGGCCTTCTTTTCTCGTACTTAATTGCTGTAATGAAAACAAAAAGTTAGGGTAACATGTCGAGTACCCGTCCACCATGGTAGTAGCCGTCCACTTAGCACTAAAAAACTTCCCGTGTGAAAACTAGCAGTGCTAGAAAGCCGCGGATAGGCTGTAGCTGTAGGCTAAGTAGTGCCGCACCATCCCTGCAAATGACGGGCCAAAAAAAAAAAATAATTGAGCAAAAAGATAAGGTGTGGGTTTCACATTTTTTTCATGTTTTCAGTGAAAAAATGTGTAAAACCACCATCATTTCTTTTTGTATAATTTTTTCGCCCATCATTTTCAGGGATGGTGTGGCACTACTTAGCTTACAGTTTAAGCCTATGTACGGCTTTCTAGCACGGCTAGTTTTGACAGAGGAAGTTTTTTAGTGTCAAATGGACGGCTACTAGCATGGCGGACGGGTGCTAGACATGTTACCCTAAGGTCTAGTTAGCTGAGGTTAAGTAAGGGTTAGTGAAAAAAGTTAGGAACTCGTAGGTTAGGTTAAAATAAGCTTGGTAATGTACCTATGTCAGAATAGATTAGGTTTAGTGGTTAGATTCGGCTGCGTTCAAGTAGAAAAATCTCGACTAGGTTAGGGGTTGGTTTCGTTAAGTTAGGGTAAGTAAATGCAGTACAATATAATTTAACTTATTTTAATGTAACTTGTTTCAAAATAACTAAGTATTTGCAATAAATGTACATTACGAGATAAGCGGGGTTTTTTCTTACCAGTGCTTTTGTCCGGGTGGCTTTTTTCCACCAGGGCTTTTTTCCACCAGGGCTTTTTTCCACCAGGGCTTTTTTCCACCAGGGCTTCTTTCCACTGGGGCTTCTTTCCACTGGTGCTTCTTTCCACTGGGGCTTCTTTCCACTGGGGCTCCTTTCCACTGGGGCTCCTTTCCACCGGGGCTTCTTCCCACCGGGGCTTCTTTCCACCAGGGCTTCTTTCCACCGGGGCTTCTTTCCGCCGGGGCTTCTTTCCACCGGGGCTTCTTTCCACCGGGGCTTCTTTCCACCGGGGCTTCTTTCCACCGGGGCTTCTTTCCACCGGGGCTTCTTTCCACCGGGGCTTCTTTCCACCGGGGCTTTTTTTCCACCGAGCTCTTTCCTATCGGAGTTTCTTTCCTCCAGGGGTTTTTTCGTATACCCTGCCATATTTACGGCAAAGGAGGCCTGAGGCAGTCTCTTTGAAAGCCCGATCGAGGGGCTCCTCAGCCAAAAGGACCCCGGGGTAAATTGAGCTGGGGGTCCCACAGAACCATCAAGATATAGCTGTGGCTGCATAACGAAATATACATGTAGGTACCATACTGTTTTATATCTTTTAAGAGGAGTTACTTGCAAAGCACTACCAAAGATATACCCTTATTAGGCGTAATGAAATGATAGGACACATCATAGACTTCAATACTTACGCTTATCTCTGTCTGAAGTTGATTTGTTTCTTTGTTTGTTTCAGTTCGGTCCAGTGACCTCTCAGGGGACATAGGATGTGCCTTAGGGTTAGGTTCGCCCATCCTATGCTAGGGGGAGCACGGCGTTTGTGTAGGTTACCTTAGCCACTAGATAGGCCTTCGGGATGTCTGTTTCTCGTACCCACTTTCCTTCCTTGCTGATTTCATACTCCTACTGATCTTACTTTCCTCTATTCTTCCTTTTCATTCCGAACTTAACTGTTGTTCTCATGCGCGTTGATCCATCTTCATGCCAGGGTTCCACGCTTCTGTCGACATATTACATGTCCCTTCCTTTTCCCCTCTTGAATCACCAGCGTTGTGTCTAGGGAAGCTAAAACAACTAATATAATAATATTTTGGTCCAGTGAGGGCCTCCTTGGCAGAGAAGCCCTGGGCAAATGCTCCAAATGCCCACTTATTAATTTGGCCCTGTAGATGCTGCGCTGATAACATTGCATCGTGCCAAAGTACGAGGAATTATATCACAATTATGTGAAAAAGGAAATAATTCATGACATTGAAGCTCACAAAAGCCATCGGTGCAAATCAAGTAGCAACCATGAGTGTTCCTGTTAGCTCTGTAGGAGTCATTGTTAGCTCTGTAGGAGTCATTGTTAGCCCTGTAGGATTGATTGTTGGCCTTCTAGGATTCATTGTTAGCCCTGTAGGATTCATTGTTAGCCCTGTAGGATTCATTGTTAGCCCTGTAGGATTCATTGTAGAGAAGTGGTATGAGTCAGGGACCACAGATAACATGATTAGATTTGGAACCCCCTGAAAAATTCCCGAGAGATATGACCGATAACTGATGCTGAAAATTTAGAATAACGCAGCTGTAATCCTACGGGACTTGCAGCATGACTTCTGCACAAATGGGACGAACGTTTGCAGGACAACAATCAGTAATGACTTCCACCGACAAAATCTAAAGTCACGCCGCTCCCGTAAGACTCCCCTCCTTAAAAAGAGGCACCTAAGATCAAGCTAGAAATTTGCTAAAACAGGTATTAATAAAAACGACGGCTTTTTTAGACAAGTCTTCTGGTGCCATGAGTGCAAAATTGAGCTTTTTGACCGTAATGAAAAAAACTCACATCTGCTAAAAAGATGGTACGGTACTACATATTACATGAAAAATGTCATCCCGACTTTGAAACAAGGAAGAAATATCTGAAGAATTGATTGTGGGACAAGATCTCCTTACAATTTATCAAAAGCCTATAAGAAATTATTAAACAACAGTAAATGCGACTAACCATGAACAACGAAACATTTGATCTTTCCAACTGTCCAAATACATTTTTCACTACCCTATCTATTTCATGAAATGATACATAAATATAAAATAGATGATGAATGCCTTGTTTCTGGTCACTGACCATGTTCACATGTGCTAAAACTATATCTTATAACAAGTATAATTGGTATGTGCTGCACTAAAATGTTAAGAAATAAATATTTTTGTTCTATCCAAATACCGTGTTCACACTTCTGTAGATTACATAAGCATAAAAGGCGTAACACAGATCAATTGCGGTGTCCTCATCATAGTTGACAGCACAGTAACTTGAGCTATGTTTAGGATGTCACTTGCAATTAGACTACTATATTTTTTGCCCTTTACTTCCTAATTGGATATAAATGTCTCTTTTCAAATGTTGTGAGTCTCCCGACTATTGATTTTTCATTTGAACGGAAAGGGTTAACCAGTAAACACTACACGACGGGGACTTATTTATAGCCTCTTCGGGATGCATTTTAGAAGCAATTTTCAATATGGCGCGAATTACCCACAAACACCATGGCAACTGCTGGAGGTAAGCCTATTGGAT
Organism: Parhyale hawaiensis; assembly: GCA_001587735.2. Lineage (NCBI taxonomy): Eukaryota > Metazoa > Arthropoda > Malacostraca > Amphipoda > Hyalidae > Parhyale > Parhyale hawaiensis. The sequence continues at coordinate 1,864,728 of LQNS02015106.1, forward strand.
AATCCAATTTTTGACGTTAACCCTGACTCAGTTGCCCAAGAAGTCGGTCGGAAACCCAATCAACATCTGCAAAATAGTTTACAGCCGTCTCAAGCGTACTTGAGTTGCTTTTAACACCTGCAAACGATTCAGGGTGGAGGAACCGGCGCTCTTGTCTGAGGTTTCAGACGAGTGGGATTCGGTTAGCTCGACTAGGACGAGTCAGTCAGACAAGTCCTTGGTCCCTTTAGCTGGAAATTTGAATTTTAGCACGGTGGCTTACCTAGAAATGCGCACTTAATTCATGAGCCAGGTAACGCAGTGGTGTATGGCGTAGTCTGTAAATTCAGCATTTTAGTACTGGGCGATACAAGGCTTTTGCCGAGTCTGAAGTGACTCGAATAATTAGATCAAATTCCTTGCGAGCAGTCCTTGTGACGTCAGCCCATCGTCCGACATGAAATGGTAAATTAATACGAGGCTGTGTCACCTCACAGATGCTTATTTCAATTGCTATTTTTAGAGGAATATAATGGGACAAAGAACCCTTGTAGCAAAGTCCCGACCTCGTCATGACTAATATCCCTGACTTAGTGACTGAGTCAGTCAGCTCCCCTATTAGCACTTCAGACTACTCACCTCTTGTGTCCTTGGACCTGAATCAGGTTGTTCCTGTAGCAGACTCCAGAAGAGTGGTGTTCGTTCAGAGCGGAGCTAACAGGGACGCTATTACTGGAGCAGTAAGGGCCTTACCTTGGCGCCAGATTACTTGCAGTGAGGATCCTGTCTCTGAGCTTAACGACATGACTGTGTCTGTTTTGGAGAGGTTTGTTTCAGAGAGGATTATTCTTATGAGGTTTCGGGACAAACCGTGGTTTGACGATCAGTGTCGGTTGGCTTTCGAAGCTAAACAAGCAGCTTTTCGGGTTTCGTGGCATTCGCGTTTCCACACGTTGTGGCAGACCTATGCAAATTGTAAGGCCGAGGCTAAATCTTGGTATGAGAGGGCACAGCATCGTCAAAGGCAGCGTGCCAGGGAATCTCTGCTGAGCATTGACTATCCACATCGTTGGTGGAGTGAATTGAATTGTTCAGTTTTCGGTGCTGAACTTTAGTTACTGCCCCTTGTTTTCCCCGGTTGTGGTATCATTGCTAACCTCTTGACTAAGGCGGAGCTCTTATCGGCTCGCTTTGACGTGAAGCAGAGCCGATACGTATGTGTTGCGTTGTTATTGCCTCATGAATGTCACCCTAAACCTCGTTTAACCCCTTTGGCCTTCAGGCCTAGTACTATTAAAGTGTTTCTCCACGACCTTGATCCTTATACAGTGCGTTACCTTTGATTATGCAAACACATTTTTTAAACTTATATTTCAAGATAAGTGTTAAACATTTAAAATGTGAATAGTAAGTTAGTGCATAGGTATGTTGTAACTATGAAAACAACTAGAGAAAAAGAAAACGGAACAATTTTCCACGTTTTGACAACATTTGCTTATCGCACTGGGTTCTGCTGTTACCCCAGATTATGCAACATCCCTCTCTAGTCAACATGGGCAAGAAATGCGGCGTAAAAAGTGAAGAAAAGATCAAAGTGATCTCGTTATTGGCTTCTGGTAAGACAACACTCGAAGTTTCCTGGGAATTACAGCGTGATTCCCGAACAATTAAGGTTTATGCAATTGAAGGTAAAGTCAACTGATAAACTCCGGATAGAGCCTCTATACGAGGAAGTTTACTGCTCGGTATATGCGACATTTGAAGGTTTCTATGGCTAGAAAACAACTTTCTACAAGTAAGACGATGTTTGAAGACGCTGGAGCCCTAATACTGCTCAGAAAGACAAGATGTGAGGTCCTGCAGAAGCTGGAGAAAGCGAAAAATGCAATTAAACGACCACTTCTAACAAAAACTCATAAAAGAAAATAGGGTCAAATGGGCTGAAGAGAACATGAAAACTGATTTCTCCCATGTCATATTTAATGACGAATGCAGATCCACTCTTGATGGTCCAGATGGATAGGCGTCTGGATGGGTCCTCCATGACCGACCTCAACAGACACGGCTTAAGCGTAACAAGGTAGTGGAGGTATAATGTTTTGGGCCGGGATAGTAGGTGACACCCTTATTGGTCCATTTGAAGGGGCTGAAGAAGTTAAACTGAATGCAGAAAGGTACTGCCAGTTTCTTGAAGCCAACTTGATTCCATGGCTTGATGAGCAGACTATCGCACGCAGATCCAAATAGGTATTTCAGCACGATAACGCTCCNCTGCTAACTGGCTTGCGGATGGAGGAATCAAATCAAAAAGGATTATGACCTGGCAAGCGAATAGCCGCAATTTAAATCCCATTGAGAACCTATGGGCAATGATCAAAAGAAAGGTCTATGAAGGTGGTCGGCAGTTTTCGAGGAACGTAAGCCTGTGAAATGCAGTAAAAACAGCAGCAGATTCTATTCCACCATCTGAAATATCAAACCGGACTAAGTCCGTTGATAATCGCCTTAAAAAATCATGAAAAACGGAGGTTGCCATGTTCAAAATTAACTTGTTATGTTTACCACTAATGAACACCTATTTCAGTGTTTATTGAATTGTTTTGGTTATTATTTCTTAGTTTTGGACGTTTAATAACAATATTCATGTTCACTTGTATTTATTTCCTCTTTATGACGTTTTTATTAGCTTGTTGCATTATCTGAGGTAACAGTAAAAAACTCGTACATAAGCAAATTTTATGATAAACTTAACCAATGGCTAGATATTTATTTTACAAATTTTGTTTATATTGACAACATACCCATACATTTAGTTAATATTGATATTTCAAAGTTAGACACTCATCTTGAAAAATTAAGTAAAACAATTCTATTTGCGTGATCAAATGTAACGCCCTGTAGAGAAGTAGACCTGGTAGGCATGTTTACTTTATTTTATAAACATCTTGCTGGGGTTCTCGCCCCAAGCTTGGAGTGATCTTCCGGTGCCTGATACGCTTAGAAATTTTCCTCGTTGTTGGCATACTTGGAATATTACTTCAATCCCTAAAAATCCGGTGTCTTTCTGCTCGTCAATTTGCGTAAAGAACTGGTTTGGATTACTATAACGCATTTTTTTTTTGTGTCGCACCATTTACAGTCTGCGTTAAATTGTAGTTCTGAGGCACGCCTTGTGCAGTTGGATTTTAGTGCGGAGTTTGACGGGGTCAACCACAGGGGTCTATTGTGCAAGGTGGAGTCGCTTGGTGTGGGTGGTAGGGTTCTGTCAATCAATCGTGATTTTGTTTCTGAGCGAAAGTAAAGTGTATCTGTCGATGTTTTTTTAGTGCATCAGTTGCGGTGGAGCCTGGCGTGTCTCAAGGTTGCGTATTTGTGCCGCTGCTTTTTGTTCTGTATGCTAGCGACATGCTATCTTCGCTAGCGAACACGGTAATCAACTATGCTGACGATTCCACGTTGATATAAGTGATACCTACCCCAGCATGCGTATAAAGTTGCCGCGAAGTCTCTAAACAGGGATCTGTCTCCAGGGTTGGCATTGATTAAATCAAATTAATTTAATCAATTGATTAAATCAATTGATTTTTTATAAAAAAGATCCTGGTTATGGATTGATTTGATTTTTTTATTTTTCCATGAAATGGAATATTTTTACACGATCAAATGATCAACTCTTATGTGCATTTATGCAACACAACACAAGTTCTATCTTTCAAGATACCTATGGCTCCCCTAAATAGAGTTCAATAACCTATACATACCTACCTACATAATGAAAACAAGAGGAAGCACATGCTTAAATTTTTATGATATTTAAATACTTTTGTGCTCTGATTTAATCTATTCTCTAATGAGCCACTATCTAAGTAACTAGCATTGCAGCAGGGTTGCCATTGATTAAATCAAATTTATTTAATCAACTGATTAAATCAGTGGATTTTTCTATAAAGAATCATGATTTTCTTGTGTTGCTATTTGATTTTTTCATGAAATGGAATACTTTAGCACTATCAAATGATTAATTCTTATCGTTATTTATGCAACACAACACCAGTTCTATCTTTCAACATGTCAATGGTTCCCTTTGAAAGAATTTAATAACCTATACCTCCATATAGCTAGCTACATAGTTAAAACAAGAAGAAGTACATGCTTAAATTCAACTTTTTATGATATTCAAATAATTAAATGCTTAAATAAAACCTAATCTACAATTTAATGAGCCCCTATGTCGGTACCATCTACCATTGCAGCAGGGTTGGCATTGATTTAATCTATTAATTTTTATGAAAAAATTCATGATTTTTTTAATTAGGTATTTGATTTTTTCATTAAAGGGACTATTTTTACACTATCAAATGATTTACTCTTGTGAGCATTTAATTCAAGGTTGGCATTAATTACCACAAATCAAATTGATTTAATCAACTGAATAAATCACATTGATTTAATTAACTGAATAAATCGAATGATTTAATCAACTGAATAAATCAAACTGATTTATTCAACTGTATAAATCAATTGATTTTCTATAAAAAATCGTAATTTTTTTAATTACAGTAGCTAGCTATTTGATTCATTTGATTTTTGCATGAAATGGAATATCTCTACACTATCATATGATTAACTGTTCTACGCATTTATGGAACACAACACCTTTTTCAAACTTACTTAAGGTTCCCCTTAATAGTATTCATCAACCTATTCCTCTACATAGCTAGCTACGTAGTTAAAACAAAAGAAAGTGCATACTTGAATTTTTGTGGTCTGTATAAAAATAATTTAATGCTACTGCTGCTGCAAAAATGTTTGTTTCACTAGTCGGTACCTCTCAGTGTTGTCTTCACGGCTGTACAGTGAGATGCTATGAATCTCTTGTTAAATTAGGTTTGCTTTTCATTTGTATTTTCACTCATATCGAACAACTTGAACTTGTTCTCCACTCTTGGAAAAATTTGGTTAGACAACTGAAAAAATCGTTTACCAATCTGAATGTATATTTTACTGAAATACCTATCATCTCCAAGCTTAAAGCTATTTTACTATTATTTTCTCAGGAATTGCATGGCTGATGGCTAATTATTGCTCCACCGTTTACTACACTAGATTTTGCAGTACCCTACTTGATTTTATTGCAATTGCCTTAGTTCGTGTTTTTTCCCTGTGTGTTGAAAATTTACGCACAAGAAAAGCAGGAAAGCACTTGTTTTATGAGTAAGTATTACCTTTAGCACACTTTAGAAGAACTATAAAGAATTTCTGTATCTAATCGATGAAAATATAGGACATCCAGGTTCCATGTATTTAATGAACATAAAATAAAACTTCTTCTGGATGGATCCAGAAGACGTTTTATTTTACGTTAATTAAATTTCTGTATCATTTCACATTAAGAAAATATGAAAAAAATACAAAATCAAATACATAAAAGAATCAAATAAAAAATAATTGATTTGTGTTTCTTTATTAAAAAAAAAAATCACCGACCCTGTCACGCATTAGTGCACGGTCCTTGGCGGGCCTTTTTCCCGCTACAATATATATATATAGTGGCTTCACGAACCCAAGGGTCCTAAGTGCCTTCTCCGCAGAGTATGTTGCAACTGGCAGCAGTTTCTGCTGACGAGGTTAGTTTTGTAAATTTAGGTAGGTTCTCTATATTTCCCTACTGTTCCGTGAGGTCGGCTGTCGATCGAGATAGCCGACCTAGTCCGCGGGACACTTCTACTCCCTCTCGTGTGTTTTTCTTTTTTTTACGCTTTTTTCCCGCCAATAGTAGCGCACTCGGCTCGGCCAACTGAGACTTACCGACAGGAATGCTGAGATAAAACATTCATATTGTGATGCGACAGAATGTACTGAGTCTCAATGCTTGGTTCACGTCGTGAATGTGAAACCAGGAATGTAATAAGAAATAATAATAATAATCATTATATTTACAATAATAACAATAAGTGCATGGAACTAAGCCTAGAGTATGAAGCTGAATGCCAGTAAGACCAACTCTTTGGTTGCCAATGATAGTCAGTCGGTCTCAGACACTTTTACCGCAGCATCCACGCACCTCTGAAAATAGACGACAGTTTGCTCCACGGGCGAAGCTCCTTGGAGATTCTCGGGGTCGCTTTTGATAAGAAGCTTACTTTTGAGCCTCATATTAGGTGACTAGTGCCCCATGCTTCCTGTAAGTTTGGCCTCCAGCGAAAGGTAAATTCTGTGTTTGGTGACAATGATGAAGTCCGCAGATGCTTTTATATTTCTTGCTGCCTGTGTTGGAATATTACTGACCGGTCTGGGCTACAGCAGCTGCCAGTCACTTTCGTCTGCTGGACCGACTTTTTAGTACAGCCAGCAATTTGTAAGCGGAAAGGCATCTGGTGAAGCTGTGTGCCGGACTCTGTATGTTTTATAAGATGTTAAACAATGAGAGACATTGGTTGTATTCTTCTGTCCCAGCCCACAAGGTCTTTGAGAGGATTGCACGTGCTGCGGTTGATGCGAACTTTTTCACTTTGGAGAATGTTAGATGCCGAACTCGTCAGTTCAGTCGGTATTTATTACCTTTGTCTGTTTCGGTTTGGAATTTAATGCCGGCATCGGCTTTCGGTCGTGTCAGCTGGTAATGGCTTTCTGTTGAAATTTCTTAGCAACGTTTTCAGGCAAAGAAGTGTTGTATGATGCTTAATTTGGTTTGTACTACCTGTCCCTGGTGGCTTGAGCGTAAAGTTTTAATAATAATGAATCCCTTAACAAAATAATCTTTGTACCTACGTAGGTACTGAGTGCAAAATTTGATCATATTTTTCCTTCTAGTTGAAACTTGCGTTTAGACCGTCCATTAATGCAATTATAAGGCTTATGCACATAAGCGATATGTTCGATGAATCTGTAGAGGAAAATTGCGGATTGGGAAGCTTGCTGCGACATTTCAATGCAGATTCAGTGTGTGTTGCAGTTGCCTAGAGTTTAAATCTAGAGTTTAATTCATTGACAAGTATGTTTATAAATATATATATTGGTCTGGTTAAAGGTAATGCCGTATCATAAGTTATATTTTTATTTATTCTTTCCACAAAAAACACAACGCATGCAATATTCATTTAAGTTCACGATCTGTAATCGGCTTTTAGAGAAAGAAACCTATACTTTGTTTATTTTTAGATTTAAAGAAAGCCTTTGATACGGTCAATCACGAAATTTTATTGAGAAAGTTGTCCCATTATGGAATAAAAGGTCACGCTAATGATCTGCTTGCGAGTTACTTACAGCAACGTCAACAGTACGTAGTTATCGATGAATGTCAGTCGTTTAAGAGAATTGTTAACATAGGTGTGCCACAAGGTTCGGTTCTTGGCCCTTTACTCTTTAATTTATACATTAATGTCATTTCATTTATTGATGGTGTTAGGTCATTACTATTTGCTGATGATGCTGTTTTTTATATTAATGATAAGTCACTACCGGTAGCGTTACAAAAACTGCAAAAATTAATCAACTATCTTTCTGAGTGGCTCGAGGTGAATAAATTAACGCCAAACACAGATAAAACGAAAGTTATGCTATTCTCTTCTGCAAAAGTTGATAAATTGGCTAATGTGTACTTTAACGGGACTGAACTGGAGTGGGTAAGGTCCTTCAAATACCTTGGTGACATTATTGATGAGAAACTGAAATTCAACCTGCACGTGTCCACTCTCTGTAACATACTGAGTAAAGCGAAAAGTGTCATTTATTCATTATCAAAATACTTGCCTAAGGAAGGTTTACTAACTCTATACTAATCATTGTTTTACTCCCACCTCGCCTATGCAATTATAATATGGGGTGGTGCTAGTGAAACCATTATCAAACCGATTAGAACATTAATGAACTATATTCTTAGGATTATACGACGAGTAAAGCGAGACCAAAACAGTGTACATTTGGTCTCCACTAATACAATGTACTTGGATCTAAATGTCTTAAAATTTGATGATATCTATCGCTGTTTTTTTATTAAGTTATTGCTTATGGCAATAACCTAAATATTGAAATATACTGCAGACAGTTGTTTTAAGCATGGTGTCCCACAAGCGACTGTTTCGCTTTTAGCTGGACACGTTCTCATGTTTTTATTGGTAGATATGTTTTGGACTGTGATTGTAACTTTTTTTGAGAACAATAAAGGTGTTAAGGTGTTAGGTGAGACTGCATTTTTTGAGAGCCATTTTAGTGCCTTGCAAGTTGATCGTCAATATGATATAAGATGTACCCGATTTAATTTACCCACAATTAGGCTTGAGATAGAAAAACAGTTTGCTGTATTTCAATGCGTGAGAGCTTTTAATGATCTTCCTGAATGTTTGATATAACCTATGTCACACAGAGATTTTAGGTGTCATGTATAGAGATTTTTGTCTACGTCGTTATGGAGACTAGTGAATGCTGTGTGTCCAATAAGCAGTTGTAGCATTTTAGGGGTTTGTTCTATTTTTTGTGTATTCCATAACCGTTTTAATCTGTTGTTTTGTGATTTTGAAACAATAAACTGAAACTGAAACATTCGTTAGGGCTTAAAAACATTGGCCTTATTTTCGGTCAAATGAAATAACTGTCCCGTGCTGAGTTCTTCGTATGCTACTGGTTATGCAGATTTTACGTAATTTTATGTCTGGAAAAACTTGATTATGAGAGGACTGAATAAATATCTTTTATATTCTGACTCAAATTTACTAGGTACGTATTAGGAGTACCGTATTTATTATGTGCTCCATGAAAATTGGTGCAGTTTTTGAGACATTTTGGAGCTACAATAAGCTGGCTGCATTAGACAATAAAAATTGCTCTTTACGCCTTTCGTACCATTTTGTGCACTTAGGCCTAATAATAATAATACCATTCCTACAAGAATATTCAACTGAGGCATGAAATGTTTCATTATCAGAAAAGCTTGGTGGTTTAATTGTAGCACTTCTTGAGTTAACTTCGCATATAGATCACGGCGCAGCAGTAGTACCGTACCGTATCTCTAATGTGAAACCTAACATAAATTGTATTCACTTTAACAGTCTCGCAAACTAAAATATGCAACCACATCTTTCAAAAGCAAATCATAGCTAAAAGAATTGGAGAATATTTGGCTCTTAAATCGAAATTATTGAAGATAGTCTTCAAATATAAAGAAATACTGTAAGAAATCGCAGTTTACTGCCCAGTAATATCAGTAGTGAAGCAGCTCCACTGAACTACAGCGTCAGCCGGAAACCTTTCATTTTAAAAGCATTTTTGAGTCTGCCCAAAAGAATTGATAATCCCTTCAGACCGCAGGTCGTAAAACAATCAAGCTATGGACGGCTTCGCTTTTGAAGCTCAATTTTTATCTTGCAGAACCGAAGGGCTGACGGGCGTCCCAGTTTAGTGGATGCATCTATATAAGCTCGTGTCTCGTGGGCACGCAAGGAGAGCGAGTGAAATATGACGTGTATTGCCATTTATTGTAGAAACGAGTGTGCCAACCGTCCCTCCCCACCTACGTGTCTCGTGGGCGAAAATGAAGAGACAGTTGCAACTCATAGTAGAAACGAGCGTACCCATCATCCCTCTCCACCTACGTGTCTTGTGGGCGGAAAGGAAGAGACAGTTGCAGCTCATGGTAGAAACGAGTGTACCAACCGTCCCTGCCCACCTACGTGGCTCGTGAGCAGTCATCTAATCTAATACTAAGAATGACCGTCTTGTGTTTATAAATATATTTATATGTTCGGTGTCACGCTCTTAACGAAATAGATAGGCGGAATTTAGCCCAGGTTGGAGGCTCTGGTTGTCCTCTCAAGGTCCATTTTTAAGTGATAAGCAGAAACTAGGCCGGGTTGCAGAAGATGGCAAACGTATCTTAAGCAGGGACAGTTGAAATTCCAACAATGAAGACATCGCAGGCTTAGTCTGATTTGTACGAGTATTAGCTTCTCCATACATCGAA
>LQNS02015106.1:1874840-1885903 GCA_001587735.2 Parhyale hawaiensis
TGTATATAAGCTGCTATTTTGTTAAGTTTGTTGATGTGTTTTATTCAAGACGTTACTTCTACCTGTCTATATAGAAGACCTAAGGATGACAGCACGACAAAGGATCAATGAAGAAACGAAGAAAATTAAGAAGCAAATAAGAGAAGATGAGATTCCGCACCGGCCTAGAGGCATTAGGCAAACGTACAGGTTATTGCGTGAATTCTTCACGCACGGGTCCACTAATAGGTAGATAGTTGCAGTCGGAAGTAGGTTTCACTATAGAGTCATAAACCGGCCCCTAAGTATCTCCTGGACGGGTTTCAGCTGAGAAAAGCAATGAATAGTAAAATCTGGCGTGCATGAACCTACTCCGGGGTATCTAGCCATCTTATGAACATGTTGGTAGATAAGATCAGACTATGGCAGGGCGTAATAGGAATTATCTAGAGCAGTGGTTCCCAAAGTGGGCGTTAGCGCCTCCCTGGGGGCGTTGGCGAGTTCTGAGGGGGCGGTGAGGCCAAAAGGGGCGGCAGGGGGACGGTGAGGCTGAGAGGGGCGGTGGGGGGGCGTTGAGGCAAAAGAGGAGCATAAAGGAAGCTCCAGATTACAATTGGGTTTCACGTGCACTGAAGTAAAGAAATGCATCATTGCATTTGCATGATATTGCAGATGAATCTGCTTCATTATATTGAATAAAAGCGTGGCACTGCTATTTAGCCGAGTAGTTAATGTTGTAGAATGCGTAGGCGCGTCAATTTGATGCTTCTACACAATAGTTGAAAATGACTTGCCAAGTCAAAGAGCGGTTAGTCTACAAACAAATTATTTGCCGTGGTATCAGCTTTGCTGAGGTTTGTGAATGCCGCTTGTTAACCCTTCTGTATGTGCAGTAATTCATGTACCCGATGAACAAGTTTTATTCTACAATTCAAACAATTACTACGCGTGCATAACAAATGCGTAAACTGTACGGCAAGAAGAACATTACATCGAACTCGCCAAGGGATCTAGAGTGCTAGTTGAATCAAAGTTTCGAACCATTTCAAAACTTTTGGCTTTCGTGACAGTATCAGATGTCTGTAGACCAGATGGAATGCCCAGCTGATATCCTACGTTTATAATAGCCCATGAGAAATGAGTTGATAAGTAGCAAAGAGATTTAAAATTTACTACTCAGAGTAACTTTTTCATTACACAAGAGTGAACCCAGCAGGAGCCATCAAAAATGACGAATGTATCACAAGGTCGTTCCATAAATAATGCGTCATATGTTAAATTGAAAAAGTTGAAGAGCTACAAAGGTGAAAGTGGCATCATTAGCACGAGCGAACATTTCTGCTCAGGAATTAATTTTTCTGTGTATCACCACCATTCTCAGTGCACTTTTGCCAGCGATGAAAAAGAGCCTTAATGCTTCGGTCGTAAATGTCAGCGCCTGCCAAGGTCATTTTTTTCACGGCTGCAATTACGGCGTTGTCGGGAAAATGCTCCCACATCATGCGTCTTTCCGAGATCCAAATAAGTGGAAGTCTGGCGGCGCCAGATCGAGACTATACGGTGGGTGAGACACACATTCTGTTGTCTTTAAACTTGCGGGCTCTCTAGCGTTATCGTATTGCTGACTAAAGATTTTCCTTTTGTTGCGATTTGGTCAGCGTTTGGTCAACGAGACAGTTAGAGTTGACTGTCGCCTGTGGTTTTAAGATCGATGCGCACTTTATTTTCCGGGTGGTGGCTGTGCATGATCGTCCGAAGCGCACTTTGTCACTTTCATCTCTGCCGGCACTTTGAAATCGGCAAACCCATCTCCTAACTGTACGGACATCAACGGCATCGGCTTCGTAAACGTACACAAGGCAACGGTTAATGTTAATTGGTTCATTTTTTTCTTTATAGAGGAATTCATTGACGCATTTTTGCTTTCAACGCACGTCCATGACAGCTTTTTTTAGAGTGTCAAACCTTCAATATCTGCAACAGAGAGATAAAACTTTCAGGTCATAGGTGCAGAAGTTTAGTCACTATAATAATGCAAATTGATACCCCCTGTGATCCCTTCGGGCGGTTTAAACTACGAGAGGCATTGCTTTCGGAACGACCTTTACCATGCGTGGCTACAGTAGTGCAACAGTTTTTTTGGGCGCATCGAAATAATGGGTGATGAAAAAAATATGTCATTCCACACATGCAGAAAATATTACAGTACAATTAAAAATGAATTATATATCACTCATTTGATGTTCTATGAGTAATAATTCTTAGGGTTCCCTGCGCTATGTATAATGATGGCATGTCGGCCAGAGGTGGATCTTCGCCTATTTCGGTATTGATTCTGATGCTGTTGTAGCAGATACATTGCACTTGCTGATATTTGAAAAAAAAGTTGAATGCCGCTATTTCCACTTTGACGATGTATTTTCATCCTCCCAACGCTGCTGAAAGTTGTGGTCGAATACATAGCAGGCCTATGATCTATAGCAGTATCAGCGATACGCGCTATATCATCACGAATAACTTTATGCTGTTGCAACATAGCCTCACGGACCTAATAGCTGTCCTGAATGCCTTTTCCAGAGGCGATGTTACCGCTGGCTACAGCTCATGGTGACAAGGTAAGTTGGTAAAGTTAGGTAGGTCCTCAATTCTTGCCTATCAGTTCCGTGAAGTGGACCGCCGAACGCCGAATGGGGCGTGCTGACCCATCCCAACCCATGGGACTTATGCCTGCCCCCGCGTTGGGGGCCAACGAAGAGACCTTCTGTACAGGCGTTTCTCTTTTTTACTCCGTCTCTTTTCGTTTTTTCATCTCTTTACCTGACGCGGCATGGCTGAGCGAACGGCCGTATCGTATAGGGTTGGAGATGCTTTGCGCCTTATTTCCTGTCAATAGTATCGTACTGGCTCTGGGTACTTTGAGACAAATAGAACCTTCTTGAGTTCGCCTTTAACTAGGGAATTTTCAACAGAAAAGTAGAGACATAAATCACTGATAATTAGGCTGGAGGCGAGAGTATTGCTCGCAGCCCTTGTAAGTCATTATCCAATACTAACTACTATGCTGCTGCAAGCCCCATTAATAATTTTGGGCGCCATACTAGTACAGAGACGGACGGGCTTTAAGGATCCTTCAACGGCGACAGAATATGGGACAACAATTTACTCAAATTTAGACTTTGGGATCCAGGACCTCCAGACTGAAGTGTCCGATAATGAACCTGCTCCAAGACAAAATGCTTTTGATTTGAAGCCAAAATACAGAAAGTAGCTGGTTAGAACAAAAAATTTCTGAATGCCGTGCAGCATTGTGGAACAAGCAAAAATCGTTAGGCATTAGTGCATTCACCTTGCTTCTTTCTAAGAAAAGAAACAAGCTCAAAATTAATGAAGAGAGGATCTGCAACTCCTCCTAAGCAAGACAGTTGTGTTGAGAAGCCAATATCCCTGCACGGGCTGTGACAAGCCCATCTATCTCGTTGACAGAGAACTATGATCAGTGAAATATATTACCATGATTTGTGACGAATCTTCACATATTCTTTCATATTGCTGAGAAATTAATGATGGAATTGGTTACTGATTTGTTTTTTTTTTTCATGACGTTTGAACTTCTCTTTTTCTTTCATTCTACTTCAAGTCATACTAAAAAGTGCGTGTTCGAATGTTTATTGCAATTGGCGACTTGGGCGGGGGGCGTTCGTATCACACCTGGCCGCCAAGGAGGCGCTAGTCGAAAAAAGTTTGGGAACCACTGATCTAGAGTGTGCGAAGCTGCTTTTACTTACAGTGTGTCAGGGACAGATAGAAACAGGCAGTTACAGCTCAGTCTAGAGTTTGTCATGTGTAGGTACCAACTCCTACTTGCCTCACTGACAGGCAAAGTACGGTAGAACGGTAGAAGTAGAATAACGGCCGTGCCTCGTACTGTTCGTAGTTCAGCTCCCAACCAAGCGGCATTAACGGCTGAACTGAACGTGCGCACACAACGCCTACTCGAGATCGACACGTGCTGTATCCCAGTACACCCACGAGTTGCAAATTCGTCCCATTGGCAAATCACTCAGCTGCGCAGATTAGCAACACTGCAAGCATGTTCGATGCACTCACTTGGATCGGGACATTCTAAACCGATTAACAGAACCTGTATTAAAATTCAGTCCTTAAAGATCGATTCATCAATCGAGTTTCATGGGTTTGAACTAGAGATGATAAAGATGCATGATATTGTTTCATCATTGAAATAAGCAACTTTCAGCAGTTCAGAAGAACCATTTCTTTAAAGCTATAAAAGTTTTTCCGGATATGCAACAGCCCGCTGCCATGGCTTGCACGAATGAACAAGTTACACCTGCAGCACCGCACAACTTCACATCACAGCAGACGGAGGAGCACTGAGCCCCGAGGAGATTGCCAGCGGACACAACCACAGTTCAGATCAAGAGTGCTAGCAATACAGCCCAGCTTACGTTTCGCTTTAGTGAGTCGTAAACAATCAGGACTGTTCAATTTTTTTTACCTAAATTAACAAATATCCAGGACAGTCCTTGCTTTGTAAACCAGTGGTAGGTAGTGGTTAAGCAGTTCAAAATAAGCGGCAGTGTTCATATCAAAGCAAGCGTTTTAATTTTTCAAAACACACGAGAATTCTCAAACATTCAAAACAAGCGACGACGTCCAGCGAATTCACTCCAGTTTCATGTTGACCTTTTCTTACCGGCGCACCTGTCGCTTTGCTCTTGTAAAGGAAAAAAAGAGCGCAGAATACAATCTGCGACTCAGAACCAGGAGCATTCAGAGTGAACGCTCTCGACCCACACGGAGCGCAGACGATTCAAAGAAACAACGACAGGATGGGGAGAGAAATGTTCTGTGCAGCAGCATGGCGGCATAGCAAGTTAATCGTCTTAGCGTGTTTGTGACACGCGCGCAGTGGCGCCACCTGACGGATTTCATTTGTCAAACACAAGAGACTGTTGAATCGGTGAAATCTTCCTTGTATCTTGGTGCAAGAGTTACAGGAATATTGATAGTCGAAACTGTATTTCGTTCTCAAAGGGCACGTAAAGCGAATTGAAAAAAGTACAGACGGGGTAGCATGAGACACAGACCTGATTTTTAGAGAGCTAGAAGTGACGATTAGGTATTGACCTAGTAACCCGGGAGCGCTATCGTCTCTCACGAGGGAGATGTGTGCGTGTTTGTGTACGCAGATCGTGTGCGCGTGAGCGGCATTCAAGTTGGTGCGACGCGCTGCTCGCTGTACCGCTGATTAAGTTGGGTTAGGTTAGGTAAGGTAACGTTAGGTAACGTTAGCTAACGTTAGATAAAGTTAGGTAACGTTAGATAGCGTTAGGTAACGTTAGGTAACGTCAGGCAAAGTTAGGCAACGTTAGGCAACGTTAGGTAACGTTAGGTAACGTTAGGTAACGTTAGGTAACGATAGGTAACGATAGGTAACGTTAGGTAACGTTAGGTAAGGTTAGGTAAGGTTAGAAAGTTTAGAAAGTTTAGATTGAGTTAGGTTAGGTTGGGTTAGGTTAGGTTAGGTTAGGTTGGGTTGGGTTGGGTTGGGTTAGGTTAGACAAGGTTAGGTTAGATAAGGTTAGGTTAGGCTAGGTTAGGTTTGCCTAGGTAGTGTTTATTGTAGTAGTGGCGCGCGCAGGAAAGTTTACGTGAACGCAAAATCGTCGTGAGAGACGATAGTGCAACCCGGGATATCCTCTGGGGTATTTTTGCAAACTTTGGGGATTTTCGTAAGTTGTTTCGTGCTATCGAACGTCTGGTAGAGAGCATTACAGAAGTTTGAGTTAATAAAGCTGTATTGTTAATTTGTTAGACCCATATTTTAATTAGAGCTGCGCTCCCGAAGCGCAGACTCCCGCCAAACAGAGACAAACGGGCTGATGGATCACCAACATAATTTCCTCATATGTTTCTCGCGATATGCCTAACAGTTCCTATAAATTTCACGAAAAATCGTCGAGATTTTGAATCAGTACAATAGAATAATTCACGTCGTGTTTTTATTTATTTATTTATTTATATATTTATATCTTTCCTGTCACGCTCTATGGGAATAAGATGGGAGAAAATTCAAATTTCAAAATTTAAAAAAAAGTGGGGTACCTTGCAATCTTTTTCTTCGGCGAAAAAAAAAAAAGTTGGGTAACTTGCAATCTTTTTCTTCAGTATTAGATAGGGGGAAAATAGAACTAATAAGATAGGAGAAAGTTCAGATTTCAAAAGGCGAAAAGAAAGTTGGGTACCTTGGAATCTTTTTCTTCAGCATTAGATAGGGGAAAAATGAGGAAGCCCCAAAGACGGCGGGGCTTTTGGTGAAGTGTTAATTTTTTACCGTCATTTATAATGACGGCACGGGCCACTAGTTATGTTACTGATAGACAGACAAACAAACCCGGCACTGATATAACATTCTTGACGGAGGTAATTAATGTAATGTTAAAAAAAGTATCTATCTAAAGATAGGCACCTTTCTGAAAGCTTTGAGTGTGATGTATCCGAACATAACCTTTTTTTTTTCTTTTGCTGAAGCTCCCTCGTTTTAAAGGTTTTTTTTTATTCTTCGAGTAGAAGAATCTACTTCTTACATGTTATAATAAGTTCTCTAATTACCAATGTCGGATGATGAGCGTGCTTACCAAAAGATCTGGAATGGGAGCCGGTAGTGACATCAGAGAGAGATGAATACAACGACCTACTAGTACCTACTGTTGAGAACTGTGCGCAGAAAATGAAAATGGCAGCTGGAAAATTTGTTAATTCAAAAGAGTACAACCCGTGTGTCAATGTGGGCCTGCGTCGCAAACTGATATACGGTCCCTGAGGAAGAAAAAAACGTGTGCATAAAACTGAGTGCCCACTTACGACTTGCGTCGACTCTATCTCCGTAGAGACAACTAGACTAATCTGATTGTGTTGCCGTTGTCGTGATCAACGAGATTCAGACGTGTTTCTTGAAAATCGTGCTAAAACTCCTGAAAGTTAAGTCATTGCGAATTTTATCTTGCTCAAAATTTAACAGTTTGATAAAACTTTACCACTGACCAGGGTTGAAAAGACCATTGTTTTTTTAACTAAAAACCATGTTTTCCATAGGAACAAAAATAAACTATTTTTTGTTATTTCGTTGTTTTTTTTTATTTCTAGGAAATTTTATCAAACATTTAAAGGATTTTCTACCGTGTGTCTCAGAAAAAAGGTAATCCAAGTTTAATAATTCATTATTTGAATTCTGCTCTACTCATTCATATTTAGTAGCCATGGTAATAAAATTTAGAACAAGAGCTTTCGAATGAGACTTGTACACGCCTTTTTACCCTACCGGATAGATGAATAACAGCTACAAAGACTTATGTCATCGAAACTGCATTGGTGCACTTCATGATCCTTGTCACTGGTGCCAGCGAGATCTGCAGTAAACACTGAAGCAGTGAGGGAGCAACTGACCGAACATCCAAGAGAGACAAGTGCAAGACGGAATGGAGTTGGATTATCTCGAGCAACTTTCAACCGAATCACTTGTCTAGACTTGCATTTCCATCCTTATCGTGTCCACGTTCGACACGAACTTCTGCCACCAGATTTTCCAAGACGTCAAGACTTTGCTGAGTGACTTTTGGGCCGTTATCGCAGAGATCCTCGATTCCTACGTAATTTCTTGATTGGTGATGAAGCTTGCTTTGCCATGAATGGGAAAGTGAACACGCACAACGTTTTGCATAATGCCCCAGCTGGGCAAAATCCAGAATTCAATTTTGATCGGAGCATAAGCAGGGAAAAAATCACAGTCTGGATTGGAATCTGCGGCAACGGATTACTCGTTAGACCTTTTTTCTTTGAGGCTAATGTGGATGGCCAAGCATATCTGCAGATGATACAGCACGAGGTCATTCCCCAGATGCAGATGCACTTCAGGCGTCAGCAAAATGGCGTGTTCCACTCTGCTTGGTGTGCACAAGACGGGGCACCAGCTCACCGCGGCATCGCTGTCCGTCATCTTCTCAGAGCACTTTTCAAGGATTGTGTGGCAGCATTACACCACCCTGTTGAATGCCCCCCCCCCCAGGTCACCAGACTCATCCCTGCGATATCTTCTTGTGGGGGTGTCTGAAAAACAAAGTTTACACAACAGTACCACGTAACCTGGAGGATTTGCTGGATCGAATTCGCAGAGAAGTGGATGATCTCAAGAACAATCCAGACATGATCAGGCGAGCAGTTGGTGACATGAGACGGCAATGTGAGCTATGCTTGCTCAGAGGAGGTGGCCATGTCGAATCGTTAGGCGCTTAAATGTTAGAGATTAAGAACAGTTGTACCTTTATCATGTTTGTATCAATGATTATTCGTATTGAATGTTTTTATCAATGATTAATCATATCGAAGTCCATATCAATGAAGTGCACTAATGCAGTTTCAATGACATAAGTTTATGTAGCTGTTATTCATCTATCCTGTAAGGTAAAAAAGCGTATACTAGTCTCATTTGAAAGCTCTTGTTATAAATTTTATTACCATGGCTACTAAATATGTATGAGTAGAGCAGAATTCAAATAATAAATAATTAAACTTGGATTACCTTTTTTCTGAGATACCCTGTACTTGGTAAACAAGTCGCTAGCTACTCATAAACAACATCAGTCACTTCATTTCAATTTTCTATTGCAGAAGAAGGATTTTAAGAAAAGAGGCCCTAGAAAAAGCAGTTAGCAGAATACCTATATTCGCCATAGCTACATTTAATATCCAATCTACTGAGATGCTATGATTTATAATTGCAATATAGAATGCTTTGAAAACCTGAATATACTTCAAAATACAGACACAACTTGACAGAAATAGCTGCTTGCTGATTGAAAACAGAGTAATAAACTAAAGAAAAGGAAATAGCTATAAAATCTTTAGAAAAACGTAAAAACACTTGAAAATACTAAGATAACTTGATAGAAATAGCTAGCTACTGGCTAATTAAAAGCAGAGTAATGAACTAAAGAAAGTGAAAGAGGCAATCGTAACAGTCAAACGGATTCCTAAATTTCAGAACGCCTCGTGGCGTAAAACCATCACCCGGCTGTGTCCCTTGTTTGTCCCTCTGTTAGATCGCTGTTGTTGTGGAAACGGAGGCTTAAACTATTCACTATAATAATAACATAAGAAAAATAGTGGCACGGGTCATATCTAGGTCAACGCATCAAACTCCCTACAAGAAATTATGAATATTGCTCTACTCCTTCGACCACTTTTTGTGTGGACAGACATATATATATATTTCCAATCAAGCAAATGAATTGTCAATTTTCAACTACAGTCCGCTGCGTTGACTCCAATTACTGCACGTTGCAGACATACAGATGTACCGGGGGCGACAGTTCACACCCTGTCGAAGGTAAAAGGCTGGCACATCATCAGCATGGCAGTCTTCGTAGTAAATACAAATCCCACAATGGGCGAAAACACACCACACAATAGCTGAAAGTAAACTTGAAGCGTTGGTAAGCCTCTGGTGATGGTAGAAAGCTCTTCAAGATGCAGCATCCATATAAAACATTTGCAGTTTTCCGCCGCCTGCTGCATATATTGAATTAACTTGCCATGGCTTCTTAAATAATATTTTCTTGAGAAGGCATAAATATAGATGTCGATTAGAAGCAGTTGAAGAATTTGATTTGAAATTTCATTTATACTTTTGGAACAGCCGGTATGATAGTTACACTTTCCTATGGTAACCTGTCTAAATTTCGCAAGATTTCAATAGCTAAATTTACGAACTTTGTCTCTCCCACCTGATGAGCTGGAGAACAGCAAAACGAGCGTCGTGGGTATCAAAATTTCTTCAACTGCTTCTAATCGACATCTTAATTTATGCGCTCTCAAGAAAACAACATATATATACAAATAAAATTAAATGAAAAGCAAATCATTTAGTTAGAATTTTATTACCCATGACGCGTTTCGCTGTAACCTCAGCTCATCATGTGGGAGAATCGAAGATGGTGAAGAATATTTCAATGACATCTTGAAAATTTAAGTGGTTATCACAAGAAGATGTAAATAGGATACCGGTTTGACGAAACTCGTCGTGGGTAATAAAATTTCAACTAAATGATTTGCTTCTCATCTAATTCTTCAATATGTACGCCATCTACAACCAGCTTTGTTTACAAACGTGAAAACTAGTTTTTTTTACTATAACGAAGCCCCGTGGTTTTTTTTTTCTACAACGTGGCTCTTACTCACCTAGGTTAGGCAGCTAGGACTGGTTCTGCTAATATCCTACGAAGAAATGCTTAAAAAGTGTACAGCGATATCGTGCTCCGCTGCCTAGCGGCCGCCATGATGTAAACAAAGCTGCCGTTGCTGGAGCGTTGTCGGAGCAAGGATGCTGAGGTTTTTTCGTTCCTACAGCTTTTTTTTTTATAGTTATTTCATTGTCGATAACTTTACAAATGGTGTTGCGCAGCCTTAGATACACTTATTATCATTATTAAATGGAATTATCACTGAAAGCAGCACCGTAAATAGCTAAAATACAGAAGCCCCCTATATAAACGTTGACCGGAAAAACATAAGTTTAAATAGGTTATAATAATATTTAAAGAGCTTATAATAATGTTTCTTGAAATTGAAAAATTTTAACAATGGCATAGTTACCCCTAAATGCTTTCGCTCGGTCACAAAATCTTAGCTTTTCCATTTCAATGTAAATAGTCATTTAAGGCGAATCAAAATAAATTCAAGAAAAACGAAAGGTAAAAACTCACAGTATGCGAATAATGGGCTGAGCTGGGATGTCACGTGACTGTAACATGAGTAATAATAACAATTAGCTTTTATTAAGAACACAATGGGTTCACAAAACATGCTTACAAGCTTACAGGTACAGACAAAGTAGCCAAAATTCAACCTAGTAATTAGGTCCAGTCACAAGTATTGATGGCCACGTGCAATGAGAATAAATAGATACACTCAGCCTACACCTGCAGACACGAATGGCATTGAGCAGCTCAATTTCAGACAGGAGATAGAAAGAACTCTTGACTGCATTGGAACAGAGAATTTAACAG
>LQNS02015106.1:1893740-1910475 GCA_001587735.2 Parhyale hawaiensis
ACTTGCTCTCTCACCTAAACCCTGAAGAAATATATATGTTCACTTGCCGGCATCAGTCACCATGTGTTTCGCGTCTGCATTCTTCTTGTAATAGCTAGTTCTCACGCTCACCCGGATTTCGGAAATACCTTGAGCAGGCGACATGCTGCTTCCCTCGTTCTGGTATGCATCTGGCCCTGGTCAGTATTGGTTACTTACTCGCATTCCACAGAGTGCAGAGCTCGCAAGAATTCGTCTCAGGTCTCTCTCCAATAAGCAGTTATTTATGTAATAAATGTTTGCACAAACTATTACTTATTTGTACTGTTGTTTTTCGTTGACACGGCAATTAATTAATCAATTAGTCACACGGCAATTAATTATTCAATTAAATTAGACGACCTAGTACACACGTATTCATGTGTATAATTATATCATAACATTACTAACAACCCGAATTTCATAAAAATCCAATCATTATTTTTTGAGTTATTGTGCTAACAAGCATAAAATTTAAAACAGTGACAAACGAACGAAAATACTGATCATTACCAAAATTTAGTCATTTACTCCTTGTTGTATATCCCACAACTCGTGTTAAAGTCATAAAAATTCGTCCATAACTTTATGAGTAATGGCATTGAGAAAAATGAGGCAGACAAACAAACAAACGAATGGGCAGATTTTCACCAAAAGTTAATCATTTGTTCCTCCAAACATACTTGACAATCTCTGTGAATGTCGTCCAAATCGGTTCAAAACTTTTTGAGTTATCTTGGTGACAGACAGACAGACAAACACGACGAAAACATAACCTCCTTGGCGGAGGTGAAGATTACAGTAGAAGGATGGCACTGTGAAGGAAGAAAAATAGGCACACAAAGGGAAAATGTCCCTAAGGCCTACCTACGCAGGGTAAATGTTCCTATGAGCCTAGACTGCGGAAGTGTCCCCAGAGCCTAACTAGAAGTTTTCTCTTCTTATTGCATTAATATATTATTTAGGAACGTTCTGAATGGTTTGTTGCTCACTTTATCACGACACTGGCAGAATTCTATCAGAGTTGCAGTGAACTTAAACGGGAATCGTACAGTATCAGTCTGAGACTACGAAGAGATTAAAGCGCCTCAAACCGGCAAAAACCACTCGTGATTCAGCTCTGCGGGATCTGTATTCTCTCAGATGAAAGAAATGGCGAGAAGCGTGTGTTGTGAGGGAAATTCCTCCCAAATCACGGTAGGCTTTAAGGAAATTTTCCCTTTGAGCGCCTATTTTGCTTTCTTCACCTTTCCATCCTTCTACTGCAATCTTTATTACTATTCTTCCTCTTCTTTAGCGATTTACTAATTCCGTTTTCGGGATCCTTTGTCTCGGCATACTACATGTCCATTCCTCCTTCCTCTCCTCCATATTTACGGCATTATCTGCAGGAGAAGAGCCTATATATATATATAGCGATCTGGGGGTTTAACTGTAAGCGATTATTCCTAAAAACTACGTTAAATGTCATCGTCTGCCTTTAGCTGTAGTTTGACTATTACACCTAAAGAACTAAACTCTACGGGTTCGACCACCCCTACTAGAGAGCCCCTTCAAATCTGCTGGCCTGTGTAGGTTAGGTTGGCTAGGACTGGTTCTGCTAGCGTTCCTAAGTGTTTTTAGTGTATTTATGTGAGTTTTTAGTGTTTTTATTGGTTTTGAATGTTTAGTGCTGATTTTTTTTTTAGGTTATAAGTGTTTTTTTACTTAGTCAATCTTTGATTGGCCTTACTTAGCGTCAAATTTAAATCGTTTATTACGATTTTTTAGTATAAATACCAGTGTTTTTTCAGCTTTTAGGACGTTAGCAGAACCAGACCTGGCCCAACCTATATATATCAAATTCAATAAGATCAGTCTACCTTTGAACGTTCTTGCTTTCTCTTTCCTAAGATTGGGACCACGCGACTTCAGCCAGGATCGGCAGCCTTGGACTGGAGCGTTGAACATTTGTTTGTTTCCCTTAACTTAGAGTTCCCATGTCGTAATTGACCTCCTAGATTACAATAAAGTTTAATTCCTGCATGAATTTATAAGCCTTTCCTTTTAAGGCAAGAAAGTCGCGTATTAAGAATAATTTCTAACGGAAGTATCGATTAATTTAAATAAACTAGAGTAGTAGGTAGAGACTTCCATAATAATTTGAATTCGGGATTTCAAAAGAAAAGATTTGGAATAGTTTCGGCTATTAGCCTAGCTTTTTCTCCGTTTTGTGTAGGAAATAGTGCACATGCAGCAAACTGTCCTCGTTGCCGTGTATTGTCAAGTTTTTTCTACAATAAACAGTGTATACAGTGCGATGCTGAAACACTTCTCGGGGCGAAATAAAACTCTTTGTGATATAATTAAATCTGTTTCTTTACCCAGGTCAAATTTAGTTTTATCTTTAAACTGCCGGCAGCGGAAAGTACAGATGTCAATGTGAAATGCATGCATATAGGTAGGCGAGATAAAAAATAGTGTAAATAACCAATAATTGTGAACGAAGTGTACTCCTATACAAGCTATGCTATAGAGATGCAAAGGTCCTACACTAAAACAGCTATCTATAGGGGTACAATAAATAATGATACAATAGCATTCGGAATTAGAATAAACACTATTTAGGTAGAATTTTATATTTTAGCAATGATCAAGTTAATCTGTAATCACTTTCGACCAAGCCTTGCTTATCGAAGAGTAATCTTCTGTACACCAAGTACCTACTTCCGGCCCAAGGAAGTAGCTTATACTTGTCGCAACTGAAACTTTCTGTAGGACCTGGGCCGTAATTTTGCAAATTATATACTTATAAATGAATTCAATCATGTGGCAGTTTCTTCGTTTCTGCAGGCTCCAGTACCTATTTTTTATGTTTGAGGGAAACAATTATTGACTGCAACTGCACATTCCTCTTTCCTTTTTATAGAATGCAAGAAAAAGAAGTCTGACCCAGCGAACCATAACCTAACCTAGCTAAACACATTTAATAAAGAATGCCTTCGGTTGGCCGATGAATGTAAGAAATCATGGCTTGGCCAAACGTCCAATAGTTGCGATACATGGCTTCGAGCCGTTCAGTCGAAATTCAGGTGTTTACCATTAGTCGCTCTCACTTAACATTTCCAAAACCTCAATCATGCTCCGTAAATTGGAGTTTTCGGCAGGCTCGCCGCACTGGGTGGCTTCTTACACTTGCAACGCGACGCGAAGTATAGCAAAGCCAAAACTACTGAAATCCAAGATAAGCAGATATCAAAGTTTTAATATTTCCAGCCATTCGAACGCACCCCAAGTATCGGTTCCTACTAAGTATTAAGTTGAGGTGACACTCGTATCCTAGCAACGCCCAGAAACCTATTTTTCGTTTTGCCTGAGCTACACTACCCAATAGCGCGCACAACTAATGCAAGATATTGTGCAGCCCGCACCTCGGTCCGATATTCATACATTAATTTTAAGGTCGGTAGCTTAGATACGGTAGCGCTAGATGAAGTGCGAGTTACGCATCCTCGCATCACGTTGTGCTTACGATTGCATTGTGTTACCCTGTGATTATGGAGTTAAAGCAACGAATCATGCCGGATTCGGTCGCAGTGACGCGAATTACAACGTCATATGTGCGTCGTACCAGCGCCCCCCCCCCCCCCCCCCCCCCCCCCCCCCCCCCNCCGCCACTGTTGCTCTATTGCCAGTCTCTAAGCTGCCTAATTTAAAGCAAATGAAGAGTTGTCGAGTGTAAACGAGCTTTTCGAGAGCTTTGTGTTGTTTACAATTACAAGCGAAGTGGCCCGAAGAGAGCGAGAATGTTTGGCTCAGGACAAACACTGCGAAACAAAAGAGTAGCGGTCGTAAAAAAAAGCGTCATTGGGTGAAGTTGTGTTGTAAAGGAGCACGCAATTATAGCAAACGATACGGTTGCGTAGTGTAAACATGAACTGCAGTGGAAAACTGTGCTGTGTAACTAGTTAACTTGCATTCGGATTGGATTGAGAGGTGCTCTGGTTTGTGAAAGAGAACAGACGGGACATTGCAAACTGAGCTTGAGCTTTTTGTTTTCAGGAGACAGCATGTTTATGTTTTTGGCATGTACTTACCTTTATATTGACGACCCTGGTACGTTTCTAGGTTCCCTATACCAGCTGCACCCTTACGTGATGTTCCTCGATGTTGTTCCCCTTTATTCTTTTATGCGTGTATGTTTTCCTTCTTGTTTCCCCTGTGTTTACCAGCGCAATGACCTTATTGTGCGAAACTATACTACCTACCTAGCTACGAGTTTTTTTTTATAGGACTACAGTATAATAAAGAAACCTTAAAGCAGCAAATGCATCACATCCTGGTATAAGTAGGGTTATATCTAAACCTAAAAAATAAATAAAGAAATGTTTCTAACAGCCTCGATACTCAAAAAATTTACTGCCGCATTAAGCATAACTTTTCCATCAAAATGAGCTCTCTAAAATGAGTGCAGCATCCTGGGACACGAGCTTCAACCAACAACAGTATTTTAGAACTGGATTTGGTATCACACCGTATACTCTCAAATGGAGGAAGCTTGTGGCAAATAACTTCGAATGCTCTCGGTAATATTTGTGGTTCCGGACAATAAGTAACACTTGTTTTTCGTTCGGCGCTGGAGCAAATACTTTTTTTTTTTCGGGCTAGGATCGGCCAGACAGCAAGAATCTCTTTTTCTTATGGCTTCAGAAGAAGTCGCCGGTATCGGGTGCGCATTAGCATAAGTTTTTTGTCACTGCATAAATCTCAAACGAAGGCCATCGGAGTTGCAATTGAATAGCTTCTCTCGGATATAAACTATGACAATTTATGGCCGTTTCTAACACATTTGGAGTATTATACATCTGCAGCGATTCATAAAGATATCTACGGATTATGTGTTTTTTTTTTGCATGGCTCATGCAAACATTGGAAGGCATTTTGAGCTTCGATCGAAACGCGTAGTAAATTTTGAAGACAACTCTGTTGTAGCATTGAACTTCAATTGTAGTTATTTACTACATCTTGAATAACGACGTTGTGGATTGCTTTTGTAATGTGTTGTAAGCAGTAAACAACTTGAGTTGGATGTGAGTGTTACACTGTCTGAACAGTTTGTCTCCAGTGAGACGTTGTATTTTTTTTCTTTTTATAGAAGCTAACTCGAGCATTACTGACGGTAATTTTCTACAGAAAATCATGTCGTAAGGTTTTCTAGGCAAAGTGAATTCTTATGGAACTTTCTGTAGAAAGATTTGCAACACAAACTGATGCTGCATACAAATTTTAACAGTTTGCTTTTGCCCGAACTGTGTAGAACTGAACTTCGTTAAAAACAACTAGGGTCCTCCTAGAAACCCACAGCCCGTTGTTTAGTGCAACCTCATACAAAAATCGCCTGAGCCCCAAAATGACATTGCCCCTGGGGAGCGAGTTCACCCCCAAGGGTCGTGTATACTTCCCAGCATTCATTCTATCTCAGTTGGGCCGTAGCAAGGGTAGGATTACTGAAAAATACCCAAAATTAAATTATGTAAAGACCTGCTGTTGGGAGGTAGTTCCACGACGACAATTTTACATGAAGAGCACGAACTATGAAATGAATAATTACCTAAGTTGGCTATCCTGCTACTAAACCCGTTTGAAACACCTATACTGCGTGTTACGACTCATCACTACACTGTGCTTCCACTGCATTGACTGTGCCTTACCTTACATTGATTACCTTGATGATACTTCGGACGAGGTCCAGGTGGCGTAATGCACGCAACCCATCTTGCGCAGAGGTGATGCTGCAGTCCGTGACCAACGGGATGGCTAGCAGCGAGTTATCCCCACAGTTCACGTAGCCGCTTTCATCAGGTTTATCTGGCACTTTCAGTAAGTATGCGTCCAGTAAGTTTTTAAATTTCACAGACTCTGTACCGGTGACATTTTGGATGTGACGTGGCATTTTGTTGAATAATCTCGCCCCCCGAATCGCGAAACTATTAGAATACTTTGTGGCCATTGCGTCACCACCAGTTTTGATCGGAATTCGCACGTCACAATTAAGTGCGACCAATACCCTGTAAGTTTAACCCAGACTTTTTGAGCACAGTACAGATCATTGAGATCTTCTTAATATCATTATTAAAGTTTTAACTACAAAAATTTAGTGTAAAATCCGCTCACTTTAAATTTTATTCCAGTGCTGACGACGATCTACACTCATGAAAAATTGCGATAAAAAATCAACTTAGTTTCTTGGTGGCACTAAGCGGAAAAAAGGTTATACAATATTAATGAACACATTATATAGTGTGTCGATTTTCTAGTAATACAATTATAATACATATACTGTGTTACCACCGCTTTAAACTCTTGCTCCTTTTTGTTACTTCGGTTTCGCTGTAATTTTCCGCAATCTGACGTTGCCTTCCGCATTAGAACAATTCTTCTACATAACGGTAGTTTTTCCCTACTGTTCAAATTTGTTTCTACTTCAGAGACTCAAACCGCAGGATCTTCTGGTGTAGCTGGCTGCGCTCCGACCGTGCAGACCTCAACCAAGTTATGCAATACTAATTGGTAGAAGGGTAGACCGACAAAGAGACAAATGGCCTAACGGACCCCAGCAGAATTCAACCGTCTGTTCCGTGTGACATGCTTAACAGTGCCTGTAAATTTCAGGATGAACAATTTCTAACTTTTAGAGTTATGTTGCTAACAGAGAGATAAACTCCGGTAGAAATATAACGTCCTTGGCGAAGGTAATTATTCCTGGCGAATGTGATGTTAGCGAATGCAAAATGTTCAATTCTGATATTTACGGATTTAACTTGAACCATCTCACTTTGGCTAGAGTTTAGCAGCTTAAATACCACCTCTTCAGCTAGATATGAGTTGTCCATAAACAGAATCTTCGGCTAGTTTGTGTCATAGATTCCAAGACCCGCATCTTCGACTAGGTTAAACAGTTAAGGCACCGCATTTTCAGCTAGACAATAGTTCCCAGCTCGTCCCATGCTATGGCCCATCAGCCCCTTCCCCCCCAAAAAAAATATATTGTCGTTGACTAGTTGAATTTTAACCAAGCTAAAGAAGTATACACACAAGTGCTTTGGCTTCAAGATTGCTAATATGTACATCTTTAAATAGGAATGATATCAGAAATTGAATGACTATTTTTTATTGAAGGACCAGCTAGTATAGTTAAAATAATATACCGTATAGTCAGTTTCAGCTTTTTGACAATTCCTGGGGACAATCCAAACAGCCATCATAGACGACCAGTTGGAAACGCGTGAGTTAGCACACATCTTCGGGCTTATCATGTGATGAGACAAGTTCTAAACAAATATTACCTGAATTAACTTTTCTATTTCTTTTCTCGCCTTCTAGAAGTCGTATGATGCCACAAAAGCATCCTGCCGATGGCAGCACCAGGTTGAAAGGATATCTAGCATTTTACGTCCATATAAAGGTATAGGTACTGGAAAATTTTAGTAAACGTGCGGCTGGGTTGCTGCTTGTCTACCCCGCGTGCCATTTGCTGCGTTGTAGTGGAATATCGGACGCGGTGTTTCCTACTACACACGAATTGGTCGGCCAGCTGGCTTACCCTTAAAATGTCTGACATCCTGGTATAACTTAACCAAGAACCGCTTCTTTGGCTATTTTGCCCAAACGTTCCAAGCACCAAATATCTTCGGTTATAGTGGAAGCTGCCACTACACAGTATCTTCGGGTAGTGTAAACAGTTAAACCGCATCATTTTCGGCTGAAGTAAAGGCAGTCCAAGCCGAGCTAACCGATCACTGCATCTTGCAGTGCAAACGCCGCATCTTTTACTGGTGTATGCAGTAAATGAACCCCATCTCCGGCAACTATAATTATGCAGTCCAGACTTAGCATTTTGGACTAGTGTAAACAGTCCAAGCGTCGAATTTTCGGCTAGTAGGCATATCCAGTCCTAGCACTAGGTCTTGGATTAGTGCAAGCTGTCCCCGCTTAGAATCTTGAGCTGGTATATGCAGTCACAGCGCCGCATCTTCAGCTAATGGAGACTGGTAGCTGGAACACAGCCGCAGAGACCAAAGGGGCGCCGTGCCCCCAAAGACGACAAGGACGAAAGTCGAAGAGAGAAGGACACATTAGTTAGGACATTTTATTTCATCCGAGGCCCGCTTTTCATTGCAGCTAAAGAATGGTTCCGATATCTATGCCTGTGCCAGATAATGGGCGGGCAGGCGAGGCCCGGTCGTAGCCTACAGAGTTTGGCATGGTGCGCAAACTATGTGTTTCGGTCCAGAGGTTACGAATACAATGCTTGTTCAGGGTTAGGTTGTCATCGCGAAAAGTGATAGTTGTATTTGTACAATAGCTCCTGGAGAGAGATACTGCCCGCCTCCTTTGTGGAAATTGGCAGAGCTTGAAATTATAGGATTTGCAGGTGGGATCTTATCGGAAATTGGAAAGTTGTTTGGTATACTTAGTCATTCTAGGGATTTACTCTTGTAATTTACGGTAAAACTACATAAGGCGCCACAGAAAAATAGAATGAGGTTCTGTTTTCGGCTGGCTTGGCACATTCAGAGTTTCTTACTGTTGAGGCCGCTAGCTTGAACCGATGCTACAGAAGAAATGGTTACCAACGACGCTAAATATTTTTCGTTTTCATCGGTTTTACATTTTACTCTAAATCATAATTCTGCCAAGCAGTTAATTTTTGTGCGAATCCTACGCAAATTGATTTATGACACAGACAGGAGGTTATTAATTTAGGAGTGGGAATGTGATGATGTTATAAACTCTTGCTATACATAATTTACTAACTTTCTAGCCTCTAAAGATGCTAAACCTATATATGATGGGGGCACCAGTAGTATGTCTACATAGATCAGGGAATCCCTAGTGGGGTGCATGGTACCTTTATAGGGGTGCGAGAGGACATTTTCAGGGGTGTGAAGTACCGTTTTGTTTCTCAGTCATTCACAAATTAACTAAAATTTGTGGCACAAATGTTAGTATAAATTTAATTTGTTTTCATCATATGAGTACTTAATTTTGTAAGGAGTGCGAGAACATGTAAGAAGTTTCTCAGGGGTGCCAGGGATAGCAAAAGTTTGTACACCGCTGGTGTAGATATTTTAATCTTCCCTGCATCAGGTAAGACTCGATCGTCCACTTTTCGTACGTCTTGCATCGAGAATTTCTGCTAAATTTTGGTTGTTGAGAATTCTAAATTATATGTGAAAAAATATTTCATTTTCAACTGATTAAATATAAAATCAAACCCGGTTAGACACGCAGTATTAACAAAAACTTGTTTGAAATTAATACGTTTGTTGTGTTGTGTGCTTTAAATGATAATACGCGTTATCGTAGATTTGGTTTTCTACTTCGAGTCGCCGTCGACGTGTTTATTAAAATATACGAGTTGCCATAAAAGTGTTTATTAAATTAGAACTATTATATCTTATCAAATGTAAAATGTTCTAGAAAATATGAATATCTTCCCGCTATTTTCTCTTTTTTTATACGAAGTATGCTTTTAGAGCTGCGATGCGGTCATAAGCTCCTTCAGGTCGCTTACAGAATAACGTATCGAAGCTGAAGCGGTGCCTTGTATAAAGTCGTTCAGTATTTTAGTCTTGATAAGTTTGACACTTTTGCTTGTACAAAATCGTTCGGGGTTAAAAATGAAGCGAACTCTTTTATTATTACGGCCCAATTCCAAAGCACAGCTACTTTACGGACCAACTTTTAGGAGCAAGTTGGAAGGCGGAATTTCAATTATGGTGAGGTGCCATGTTTAGTATGGATGTTAGTGGAGAGGCTAAGCGCTGCGGCAGAGGGATTATCCAAAGTTTCTGGAGCTCTCGCATTGTTCGCAAAAGATTCGACTACTGTAATAGCGCTACATATTGGCCTTCGCTTTCCAGCTGTGTCACAATTTCTGAGGGTTTTTTTTTACTTCGGGTGGGTAACAATATTTCGTGATGGGAGTTATTTTTCAAATGGCGTAACTAAACTGAACAGTCGACTGTATTAACCAGGAAGCAAAGAGTGTAACTGGAGGACTCAATGGGACGAAATAAAACTTAGCCGTGACGCACGTTGGCGAATGACGTCACAGCGAGGAGTCGAAGTATTTGAGGATCGGACCTCAGGCCTTCGTAAGTTGGTCTTGTACCTACTACTTTCCAAAAATATGAGCAGGGTTATATTCTTGATGCGAGAGAAACCATAGGAACGGTTATTGTTCAAACTTTCTTTACTTAACGACAACCATTTTACTGGGTTTTGTGAATGGGTGCAGCTCAAGTAGCTGGCCAATCAGGGGTGAGAGACTGAATGAATTAAGTCCAGAAAATACGGTGATATATTTAAATATGTTTAGTGTAGAGCCATGTAAACTGAATATGGAGTGCAAATAAGACTTCACTTCGATGAAAAAGTAAAAACAGGACGCAATATCGGCCCAGATCTTGCCAGTGATACCGTGAAAGTTTCCACCAGCCTCCACCGGATTTTCTGTTGATAATTGTTAATTGTACAATCAGTATATGTTCTCTTCATTTATTTATGTGCTTGATGAGTGAAATTGGCAACGGACGACGATTCTTCTGGAGAAATTAATGAAAAAACTCATAGGCTGCTCAGTAGTTGGTACCGTTCATCGATGTTGACAACGTTGATAACATCACTTTTCGATGCTAGTTGCTCTTGAGTCCTTCGTTTATGCTCTTTGTTTCCTGGTATCACCCAAGAAGATTTAATACATGAAGGTACTAACGACTACGGAGATTGGAAGCTGAACTTTTCGGCAAGGCTGACTTGCTGATTAGCTGCACGAATTGCTGGGAGTCTTGGATTGGTGGGAAGGGAGAGCAAAAAGATTCCCTGGCCAGTACGACAAAATGTGGCAGTGTTACCTCCTTTTATTAAACAGACGTGGTATATGTATTAACCCTTTACCTTGTAAATACCGTATGTAAAGAACCATAAAGTATTAATTAATTAACTGCGGCATAAGTATCTCTAATACCGTTTCGGGAATGGATATTTCCGTCATTCGCAGTTACTGTGTTAACGAGTTAAAAGTTAATCTTCTGTATCCCAAATGGATCCTAGGGCCCTATTTCATAAATCGTTGTGCCTACGGATGTTGATGCTTAATATAGAAGGATGGTAAATGGGCAAGAGGACGTAATTGTAATGTGAGTGGAAAATTTTGCATTGATTATGGTAGTACCACCTGATTTAATGCTATCTATTTTAATAGGTACTGCCTGCTTGAATACTGCTTGTTTTAATACTACTTGATTTAATACCACATGTTTCAATAGTACCTGTTTTACTACTAGTTGTTTTAATACTAACTGATTTAATAGTTTTTTTAATACTCTTTCATTACTGCCTGTTCTATTACTACTTCCTCTGTTACTACGTCTTTCATTACTACCTCTTCTATTGCGACCTTCCATTACTACCTCTTTTATTACAATCTCTTTTATTTTTATCTCTTTTATTCTTGCATCTTTTATTACTGCCTCGTTTATTACTACCTCTTTCACTACTGCTTCTTTTATTATTACCTCTTTTCTTACTGCCTCTGTTATCATTGCCTCTTTTATTATTGCCTCTTTTATTATTGCCTCTTTTGTTATTGATTGTATCTTTTATTATTGTCTCTTTGATAACTAAAGCTATATAACATTTGCTGAGTGTATCATCACTTTCCCATCGTGACGTGATCGGACGCATGATTGTGGTGCGAATAGCTACACATCTCAAATTAATATTTTGACTAATTTTTGACGTTTTAAAATACACGTTGTGTTACTAATCCCATCATTTTTGTTTCAGATTTTTACCCCATGGGCTAATCTTAGAGTTGCATGTGACTATTCATCCCACAGTGTGCTTCTGGTCGCCCCATTTTGCGATTTTACGAGACGCGTGGTTTTCTTTAAATAACTTCCTTAGTATTATACCTAGGTAGAACAATGAAACCTTGTGTGCACCAGTATTACGATAACACCTAATTTCCCAACAAAAAGTTTTCTGTCGCTCAAACCGTTCATGCCGAACGGCAAAGATTACGGGGAAGTGCGGCTGATCACCCCGCACGACGCTACCTCTTTTATTACTATCTCTTTCATTACTACTTCTTTTAATAATACCTCATTTATTACCATCTTTATTATTACTACATTTTTATCTCTGCCTCTTTTATTACTACCTCTTTTATTACTACCTCTTTTATTATTGTCTCTTTCAATACTGTCTCTTTGCCCCTTCTATTACTACCTCTTTTATTGTTGCCTCTTTTATTCCTACTTCATTTATTCCTACCTCTTTTATTACTACTTCTTTTATTACTGCCTCTCTTAGTACTACTTTACTCACTGTATAACGTATTAGCTTGGAATATCGACATCTCAATTCTTGAAAATTGAACTTCCTTACATATAATTTGATTTCATCTTTCATCTCGTGTGAGAAATTGCCTCCATGTTTTCTATTTTTTCTATTGTTATTAAAAAACGTGTAGTTTAAGCATATCTGACTTAACGTTTCAAAATTAACATTGTCTTAACACCTTAATGAACTAACCTGAGTAGTATTTCCGTTCATCAATTACCTCGTGTTTGGAGGTAATTGAGTTGATTCCGTTAAAGAGTTAAAGCTCAAAAATATGCTCCTGTTTGATTTCAAAATTTAAAGGCAAAGCCTAAAATCCAACCCGTGACGCAAGAGAGTTGCTTCATCAGAAGTCAGTTGACCTTTTGGGAAGGAAATGATGGCGCTATTTAAATGATCGACGAACTCCAACGCTAATGATCTTCTTGACGAGGCAGTAAACGTCATTTTGGACGAATTTTAGTGATACAAATATCACGATCGTCTGAGTTATGTTTATTCTACTGCGCCATGCCGTCAAAAATGGAGGAAAGGAGTTTGTGATATTCCTTTATTCAACACTGCCGTTATAATGTTTTACTGGTAATGAATGACTTGCAACAGATAAATTAAAGGAAATTGAGAGCTTTCTCGGCGTCACTCTTGCTCAGCAACGCAGTCTTTCTTTTTCTCCCGTAACGTGCAGTTCAACTGATTCAGTTTAACAGACTCTCACGTATCACTTTTGAAAAAAATGGGCACGGTATCATAGTAATGATAACTAGAGCGCTCTGAGAGCGGATACCTCCGCCAAGCAAGTCAACGCTGACGAAAAATTAAAATTGGCTCTCAAATCATTCGTTTCTTTGTACCAACACCAAAATCTAATCAGTTGTGCTTTTTGATGGTATTAATAGTTTCTGCAATTTTCTTGAAGATCCGTTCATAACATATGTCAAACACACAAACGGACCAATCGATCTGCACTAAAATTTAATTATCTAGTCTATGTCTTATAACTAAGAACACGTACATATTTCATAAAGATCTATTCATAACAGTTATTGTGCTAACAAGCAAAAAATTAAACACCGCAACAAACAAACAAACAAACAAACGAAAGAACAGATCATCACAAAAATTCTAGCCATTTACTCTTTGTAATAAACCTAACAACTCATGTAATTGTCTTGAAAATCCGTCAATAACTTTTCAGTTATGGGACTGATAAAAAAAAGGCAGACCAACAAACAAACGGATGGACGGATTTCCACCAAAAGTTAATCATCTGTTTCTGTTAACACACTGTACCTGACAATCCCTGCAAATTTCATAAAGATCCGTTCATAACTTTTTGAGTTTGGTGACAGACAAACAAACAGAGAGAATAAATAAATAATAATTCTCATATGGATACAGTGCCCAACAAATTAGGGGCACAGCACCTGAGGTATTCATTCTTATAAATAACATTCTTAAAACTAACGCATGCGACAAGCTATAGTTTGTAATTTACACTAGTGGCCAGTCAGTTTTAAGCCGTTAGAAACCAAAGAAGTGGCTAGCACGGTTTTTGACAGATACTTTTGTTTCTATTTTTTTTTATCGATGTACAACAAAAATTAAGAATTAAGAAGATCTAGAACTAAAAGTATACCTATTATAATGTGATATACGGTGCGCAGTAAGTATAGTGAAAGTTTTTTATGCCGTTTATGACAGAGAATGAAGAGATTTACACATACTTTATATCTAAACATAGTACAGTTAAAACTACGCTGCAAGTTACAAATCTATATCAACTCTATGACCGCGACTCCGCTATTTGTAACAGACAACACTTTATTTTCAAACAATGATAATTAAGAGAGCGAAAATAGCAATTTCGAAGATATCAACTAATTGGGATTTCTACTACGGATGTGAGAGAGTGTTTCTTTTCTCTAGAGAATTTTAGCGCAATTATTGGTGTTTATCGAAGTGCGACAACACCATTCTAGTGAACTGATTAGATCAAGTCGCATCGTGCAGTGAGCTTAGTTCCAGAAATAGAAAGAGTTTTTGACCAGCCCTAGTGTGCTTGTAGCACACTTGGAGATGTTCTCGCCTAAGAGATCGTCCACTGATTTCATTGCTGGGTGCGAGCAGCACAACCTCGTCATTGGCACTTGCAAGAGCGCCATGTAGTGAACGAAAACTTATATTGGGTTTCATCTAATTTTAATTTCGTGCTAACTCGTGGCCATTGGAGCTTTATTAATAGTGGACTGGCATGATCAGGCCTGGTGACTTTTCCGTTGAGAATCACTTTTGCAGCAAAGTTCTGGGCTTTTTGTACATCTGATGTAAGGTATTCAGAGGTTTTACCTCAGATTAAACAGCAGTAGTTGAAATGAGAGAGAAGAAGTGATTGGACGAGCAGTAGGCGTGATTTTTGATCTAAAACAATATTACCGTACTGTCTACAGTTCTGCATAGTTTTTGAATGAGAACATCAAGTGTAAGATATTTATCCATCCGCATCCCAAGCGATTGGTGGCACTCAATGTTCGCTTGAACTCAGAGCAGGTGAAGCAGGGATGTGAGCAGCAACTAACAATTAAGAAGCGCCGGAAAGCTAACAGAAGCTATAGGTAGGTACGTAGGTAGGTATCTCTATTGTTTGGATTTCCGAGTTAGTAACTAATAAGAGCATTCACATATGAGGTTTCATTTTTCTGCTATCAACTGCAGTCACAAACTGATGGAAACACAGATAGACAGCTTCTAAGTGCAGCTTAGGTGCAGCTTAGCTCCATCTCGATACTCGATATCTTTTTTGACGTCATCGTTCAGCCATGAACGTTGTGCCATGAACGATTTCACGTAGCTTACAAGGAAATATTTGGAATGAGTGGAAGTAGGAAATATAAACTATATAGAGGGCCCAGCCGTCAAAACTGGCGGAAATAATTTTGTTACTTAGCTATTTATTGTTCCGGTTCCCAGTACCTATAGGTTTTGCTGTAAAAATGTCCCATACCTGCAACCACGATCTTCCATTGTTGAAACGCATGTTGTAGCCGACTGCAATGAGTTTCGCGAGAGTAAAAAACAACTCCCTGTAAGATAAGTGGACGATATCAGTTTGGAATTGGTCAAACGTTGAGATGCACAAAGAAAATATAGTTAAGTCAAAAGAATTAACGGGAAATGCTCAGGGCTTACCGTAATCTGGATACCAACCGATAGATAGACCTTTCGGGGCGAAATTCGGCTGCGATGTGAATTGAATATAAAAGGGTGTCTCTTCAGCTTGAAGTTCCAACTGCTACGAAAATATTTAGCTAAAGAAAGCATAAGCGAAATGTATTACTGCAAGAAAGGAACGAAAACCCCAACCAAGACTGGGCTCTCGAACTGCTACCAAGAAATTCTGCTAAAACATATGCGATGGAGCTAATGCCCGACAGGATCAAAAACTCTATCAAAGTCAAAGACACCGCCTTTCATCTACCATGCTCAAAAGAATCATCTTCATATCAAAGAGTACTGAGCTAGTTTTCAAAGCGAAGCGAGATTCAGAAAGTTCAGTATTTCCATTTTTGACAATATATTTTAGAAGCTGTATTTGTCACCGTTACTCCAGGGGCTGAAATTTTATATCTTTTCAACTTGTTTTTCAGTAGATGAATTTTCTCCTATCTAAATCTTTAACCGCGTGACGGAGAGACTGACCAACCAAGAGAGAGCAAGCAAGCTACCAACAATTGTGTATTTTTATATTGTGGACAAGCCGTAAAATTAATCGAGGTAAATGTACTGCATATTTTTAACGTCTTTGAAAGTAGAATGACTCTTCGCGTGATTTCATCATAAAAAGCCTACTCCGCTTAGAATTTTTCAGCCATTAAGCATGGAAATTTCGAGATGAAACTCGTACGGTATCCTGTATACCAACTTACGATAAAAGCAATAATATGCAAACTGTGACGCCATCATCCAGGCAAAATTTTCTTGCAAAAATACTGAATAAGAACTAACTTCCAGTCTGTGGCTTGCTCTGTTTATGACTGCACCCTCATTTTCTACACATCTGTTTGTATACAGCATGCCAGATCGCCTTATTTTCCAACGTGGCCAAGTTTTCGCCTATGGTATCTATTTTCGCCAAGTGTCACAGAAAAGGTTATGTCAACCTGACCACACCCTCGACTGGGAAACCCGCACGCACTGGTTTGTGCTGCGGATATAAACCCACTGGCCACAGAGGAGTAAGTGCGGCTGCAGCCGACTACGGGTCGTCAAGAACTATGGCGCCAATTTGATGAAAGATTCAACTAACCCGCGCCCCCACACCCTCATCTAT
>LQNS02015106.1:2014646-2030698 GCA_001587735.2 Parhyale hawaiensis
TGTACGACCAACTGGTTGCCCATAGAAAACCTCAAGCGACCTTTCGCCACGTAGGCGCAACTTGTCTGTTGCTTGCAACAATTTTGCTGCTCGAAGACGTACGAGCTGCGTGTCCTGACAGCAAGTTGCAAGGATGAATGCCTAGTGTGGCCCCTGCATAAAGAGCTAATCCATGCCCCATAGAATGGATACGCCATACCCCCAGAGGACCATGGAATTTATTCCCTATCTAAAAAGTGAAGAAGATGTGTCAAACAAGATCACAAGTAAATAAACAAGCAAGACACAAACAAGCAAGACCGGTTCACAGACTTTTAGTATAATATAGATAGATTGATAGATAGATAGATAGATAGCTCGATTATCAGTGGCGTTTCGAATATGTCGAGGCATTTTGTTGAACAATTTTGCTCCCCCTACGGTGAAGCTATTAGAATATTTTGTGGCCACGACTTTTCCACCATCTGTGCTTTGGATGCGTATATCACAAGTCCTTCCAGTTCCCTCTGAGTGTCTGGCGACAATCCGCTCATTCACATTCACAGGGATACGATCCAGAATATTCCAAGCGTATATGATTGTAAATCGCTCGAATCTTCGTTGTATTGAATACAAGTGGAGACAGCAAAGTCGTTTGTGGTAAACGTACTCCTGCATGCCTCGAATTCTGGCCGTGAATGATTTTCGGATGGTTTCACGTTGTTCTAGCTAGGTATTCGGCATCCAAAATGGAGAACAGTATTCCATTCTCGGAAGAATTAACTTTTTCCATTGTGTGAGCATTACATCTACTTCGCGAGACGAGAAAGTTCGTTACACCCATCCACTCCATTTTTTCCCCACAGCGGTAACTCTAGCAATATGTTCTTCGAAGGTAGCATCTTTTTGCATTCTCACTCCGAGGTCTCTTAAAACTGTCTTTCTTTCAATTCCATGCCCATCGTTGGTGGTATATAGTGTGGATTCAATGAGTTTTTGAATTTTACCTTATCTTAGCAGTTCGAATTTTGTTTCATTAAAGGTCATATCATTTTTTACCGACCATTGACAGATGTTTTCCAAATCTCGCTGCACAGACAGCACATCATAGCTTTCGCAGCATCTAGTATTCGTGTATCGTCAGCAAATGACGAAGGGGCTGCATAATTACATCCGTACCCCATGTTGATCATGATGGGAAAGAGAACAGGTCCAAGAACTGTGCCTTATGTTACTTCACTGAGTACCGGCTGTCTTGATGACACTTTGTTGTTGACGATTACACTTTGCGTTCTATTTGACAAGAATGCTTCAAGCCACCGAAGACATTTTCCACAGATACCCATGCGGAATGTTTTAACATAAGAGGATTCCGTGGTCAACCTTGTCAAAAGCCTTAGCAAAATCTAAGTATATTACGTCCACATTCTTTCCTTCACACAATGTCTCTACGATGGAATCATAATGCTCCAGCAGTTGCGAAAGTAGTGGAACGTTTTTGTCGCAAACCATGTTGTTTTGATGTGAGTAGGTGTACTAGGTGTTTACGGAACACCCTTTCAAACGTTTTCACTACGTGGCTAGTTACTGAGACAGGTCTGTAGTTAGCTGGAACTGCACTATTTTCAGTTTTCGGAATTGGGGTAATGACTGCAAATTTATAAGTGCTTAGTAGCCTATAACACTTTCGTCCGATGATTTGAGTCACATGAGGTAGAGCTGGTAAGAAATGCATAGCTGCACATTTTGAGGATTTTTATAGGAACATTATCTGGTCCTGAAGCACTGTTTCCGCAAACTTCACCAATGGCTAATTCAATGCTTAGTTATGTGAATTCAAATCCATTAGGTATAGTTATCAGTTGCTTCTAATAATGAGAAATCTTGGTTATTGGTCTTTTGCTAAAGACTTTCTTGTATTGACGGGTCAGTATTTCACTCATCTTCTGATCCTTATCAGTCATTGATCCATTTTCGTCCAGTAATGGTCCTATTTTTGTTTTCAGAAACGCGTAATTTGATGCAAAAGAGAAGAGGTACTTACTGTTTTTTATCATCTTCTTGATGGCTAGCAGTTTTTTTTCCTGTTTCTTTTCATCATGAGATTTTGCAAGTTTATGTTCAATCTCTTCCAGTTTTCGCAGGCATTCAGTTTGTCGCTGTAATACACATGATGACTTTTGGCATATGATCAATCTTAATTGCTCTTTTCTTTAGTAAGCTTTTGCGAAATTTATGGTGGAGATTTCTAGGACATTTCCTGTTAGTCTGTGGTAGGTACTTCACGCACTTTTCCAATAGAACTTTTTCAAAGATATCGTTCATTGTTTCACTTTGAGTAGTCATTGTTCAGACCTTCCTAATTTATCTGATTATTGGCAGCATTTAAATCTCGAAGACTATTTGTGCTATTTTGCCCATTATTATTTGAGTCACGCGCTTCATAGCTTCTGAACTAGGTTGTGATATCATGAGTTTGCGATCAGACCAAGCTGTATCTTGGGTGCTGATATTTTTTACAAATTCGGTATTCTGTATAAAGAGGAGGTCTAAGATGTCTTTCCTTGTTGGCGAAGTAATCACCTGCACTAATGATAGTTGTTCCATAACCTATAGTAAAGATAGTGCTTGTTCTCTCTCATTTATTCTGTACAAAAATTTTTGCTAAAAATAAGACAACATGTTTCACCAGTCTTCAGGTACTTCTGGATGTAGCTATTTTAAGAATGGAAAGTTGGAGACACCTGTAATGACTACACTGTACTTACTTTCAAGGCTATTGCAATGTGTTTGAACTTTGCCGAGTAGCTCCGCAAAATGCTCAGAAGCACATTTTGGCAGTCGATAGCCCACAGCACAACCCAGTTTAATTTTTTCTATCCTTACAATTGGAATTTTGCACATGCTATTTGAGAATTTCTGTAGAACTTGTGAGCTAAGCTGTTCTTTCACACAGAACGCTACTCCGCCGCATTTACAGATTTCGCGGTCACACTTGTGCAAAATTAAAGCTTTCCATTTTGACCTCAGCATCACAAATACTCTCGCACTCAGAGATCTTATTTTCGAACTAATTGAATTTCTACAGAGCTATACTGCACATATCAATATATAGGGACTTGTTTCTTGAACGATCGATTTACTACTCGAATGAAGCGTTGCTGGCGTGCAGAATACGGATCCGTTACTCGAGGATACTTCAGTAACTTTAGAAACTTCCGACATGTATTGTCATTGTGCGTATTTCATTAACCGAACTTTCCACATCTCAAACCACCTTCATGAAGGAACTGAATCCGTGTAAGAAGGTGCCACTAGCTGCCACGGATTATGGCCCCGAGCACACTGCCACGGATAATGGCCCCGAGCACACTGCCCCGGATTATGGCCCCAAGCACACTGCCACTTTGTAGAGCCACAAGTGGCGGGGATGTTTTCTCCCTTAGGTTCCCATTGTTATCAAGCTTTGCCTATCACACTGGTGTGTATCTGTGGCTCGGAACTGTAGCGAACTGTCGCTCGTCCCCGCCACAGACTCCGCGTTTTGAGGCAGCGTTATGTGGCCGGCAGCGGGCACAAGTGGCCACTACTCAGTGTCATGCAAAAAATTTCGTGTAGTGCGCTTATGCAAACCCAAGGTTCCCGAGTGCCTTATATCCGCAGATGTTGCAGCTTGACGCATTTCCTGCTGACGATGTTAGTTTTGTAAAGTTAGGTAGGTTCTCTACTTTCCTCTTTCTGTCCCGTGAGGTAGGCTGTCGATCGAGATAGCCGACCTGGTACGCGGGACATCTCAAGCCTCTCTCGTGTGGAAGGACACAAAAAGGGCCAACCACTCGAGTGTCTTCTACTATACTTTGCGCTTTGTTTCCCTGCCCGTAATAGCGAACGTGGCCACCACGCCTACCCAATATGCGGTGTTTGAATACTGCACAAGTAGTTTCTTTGTTGAAACGCCTGACTTTCGGCTACGGAGGTTAAACAAAAATATATAATATGTAATAATGAGCGTGTGCTGCTCCCGCTATTCTAACAAGGTCAGTTAAACCACAACAATTGTATTTAGCATTCCTTTGTCTGTGTGAAAGGTCAATAATTATTTATTCTAAAGTCACCTTCTATATGAGAATTGATGTTATTACTATATTGAATGCGCCCGGCGAGCGCAAACTTTCGCGTTACGCCTTGTATTTGTAAAAAAACACGTGGAATATTTTCATTAGGTACACAAGCGTAAGTGAATGATGAGAGTCCATGCTGAAACTGAGATGACAGTGATCTCGGTGTGGCGACCACATGTGGTCGGCTGTTCAAAACACAGCCACATGTGGCCGCCACGTCTCGCCGCCGCTTGTCGGTCTACAAATTGGCTAGTGTGCTCGGGCCCGCCACTTTGCGCCGCCACTTGTGGCTCTACAAAGGGGCCAGTATGCTCGCGACCTAAAGGCACGATGTACAGAATTGGGGCTGATATCAGGCATCCGGGAGAGTGGAGGGTAGAGGTCTGGTGTTGACCACGGCCAATTCTTTCACTAAGATGTAACGTGTATATAGTGCTGACAAATAATACAGTAAAGACGCATAATATGAATACACGTTTTTCGATTTCAGTGTAATCTATCCACAATGGACCAAGGACGTAACTGTGGGATAGATTAGTGATATTTTGCATTTTATGGGTGATATTTCCTGCCTGCTTTGTTTAATGCAATACAAAGCAGTACACAATAAACGAAAATAGATTGGGTCGATTGTTTCATTCGCTTTAGAGCATTCTTTTGTTCTTAAGGTGTCACTGCATTTCCTCAGACATCGCACTGTACTGGCTGATGCTCTACCAGCAGCATATTCTCTTCGAAAAATGAATTTAGAGCAGAGATGCCAATACTACCAGTTTTCTTTATCCAGGGCGTATCTTGGCTACGCCTCAGACCCTAAGAGGAAGGCCATCCGCTTCCAGCAAAGCGAGTAAATTTTTGTAAAGAAAAACGAAAGCGTAGATATGATACGGGTGAAATGAAGTCAAGTCTCTAATTTACGCTTATCTATTTGTGAAGAGCGTGACACACAGACATACACACACACAAACACGTAGATACAAGCGTATTAATATATAGATCATCATCATAATAATGGATTTAAGTGTACTCTCCGGGCAGGGAGGATTAAACTAGGAGAATACTACTACTCTACGAGTGTAAAAGCTAAATTTTAAAAGCAAATATATTCAAACTTCAATAATTATTGCGAGCAAAAGTGAATAAAAAATAGAGTAAAACAAGATGCACTGTCATGTGATCGAAACAAAACCAAGCGTGCCGTCACATTCAGTAAGGAAATCGACCATCCGATGGCGGGGAGGAAACTTGCCTCAGTGCGATTTGATGTGACCTCAGACGTGATTTTGTTTTGATCACTTGCGAGTGCGCATTAATTTTCTACTCTTCACTCTGTTGTGCTACTAGCATTGTTATTCTGTTCACTTTATAATCATATCTGCCCTTGTTTTTCTATTCACGTTGTTATTGTTATTATTACCTACGCCATGAAAGTTATGCATTCCTCAAGTTTGTCTGTCTATTGATTTCATTTGACTGTCTGTCTGTCTCTCTGTTTGTCACCAAAATAACTCTAGAATATATCGACTGATTTTTACGAAATTTACAGGGCTTGATAGGCATGTCAGAAGAAACAAATGATTAGGTTTCGGTGAAATTCCGTTCAATAGTATTTGTTTGTATGTGTGCCTCTTTCGTTTTGATAGCATAACTAAAAAAAGTTATGGGCGGATTTTCATGAAATTTACAGGAATTGTTGGATATGTTACGAGAAGTAAATGGCCAAATTTCTGTGTTGATTTGCTTGTCCGTCTGCTCGTTTTATTCTAGGTTTCGTTTTTTGTTTGTCAGTATCATATCTCAAAAGTTATGAACGGAATTTCATGGAATTTGTAGGAATTGCTAGAGATGTGAAAAGGCACAAATGACCAAATTTGATGACGTACGGTTTGTCAGTTTGTGTGCTTGATTCATGTTTGTCAAAATGTTTGCCAGAACCTAGTTCAAAATGTTGTGAAGGGATATGCATGAAATTTATAGTAATTATTTGAAGTGAAAGAACGCTCTTACGGGCAAAATTTAGTCATGATCAATTGATCTGTTTGCTTCTACGACTAGTGTTTGCCGGAGTGTTTGTCAGAGAAAATTCCCTTTGTTATTATCACCTCCGCCCAGGAGGTTATGTTTTCGTCATGTTTGTCTCTCTGTCTGACACCAAGATTGCTCAAAAAATTATGAACCGATTTAGATGAAATTTACATGGATTGTTAGGTACCGTATGTTAGGAGGAACAGATGATTAACATTTGGTGAAGGTATGTCCATCAGTTTGGCTGTTTGTTTGTCTGCCTCATTTTTCTCAATGCCATAACTTAAAAAGTTAAGGATGGATTTTTATGAAGTTAACGTGAGTTGTCAGGTATATAACAATGAATAAATAACCAAATTTTGGCAATGATCTGAGTGTTCGTTCTTTTGTCACTGTTTTTAATTTTCTGATTGTTAGCACAATAACTCAAAAAATAATGAATGGATCTTTATGAAAATAATATGGAATGTTAGTAATGTTAAAAGACATAATGACCAAATTTTGGTGCAGATCGGTTTGTTCGTTTGCATGATTGTCATAAATAACGTTTTTTAGCAGTATAACTCAAAAATTTATGAACGGATCTTCAAGAAAATTGCACAAGCTGTTATTACTATCAAAAGGCACAAACGATTAGATTTTGGAGTTCATACGAAGAAAATCATGGTTTCAGAGCCAATTTGAATTTTTTGTTACTGTTGCCTCACTTCGCGGATGTATGCGCTCTCAGATTGCTCTAGTAATAACTTTGTTATTCTGTTCACTTTGTTAGTTTACTCAGTTTGTTATTTTATTCGCTATATAATTTTATCTCTGTTACTCCACTCACTTCATTATTCTATTAGCTTTGTTATTCTGTTGCTTTATTATGTTGTTTACTTTGTCTTTCTATCAAGTATTTTTGTTCAGTCTGTCATTCTATTAATTTTTTTTGTTTCTGTTATATATGTGCTTCACACATACAATATTCCAATGTGTTAGGCTTGACAT
This sequence comes from Parhyale hawaiensis, assembly GCA_001587735.2. Classification (NCBI taxonomy): domain Eukaryota; kingdom Metazoa; phylum Arthropoda; class Malacostraca; order Amphipoda; family Hyalidae; genus Parhyale; species Parhyale hawaiensis. The sequence continues at coordinate 2,021,762 of LQNS02015106.1, forward strand.
TCAAATGTATGGACGCATTCTTTGTATCATGTGAGTTCATGCCTTGCGGAAGTAGCCTCCGCCGGTTTCAGGTCGGAGCCTCTAAGATAAAGAACCTAAATGGTCGTTTATGACACCGTACAAAAATGTGCCTGTTTACCAGCGCTGCCTTTGAGCGACATGCGTAATTCTCAATGACCTTCCGGCCCGAACCTATATCATGCAGTAAAAACTGTCTGTCAAAGCCTTTAACCAGAGTTTTGGAGATATTTGTTATTCTCAATAACGTACAGTAATTTACCAGCGGACTTCCGACTGCAATTCGGCGGAAACAACGGGTGTTCTAAATGAAACCGGCAAATCCTAGATATTTAAAAGCGCTTGTACTATCAAGCGTCAGCTTATTCAGTACTTAGCGTTAGAGTACTGCACATAGTCTACAGCATTCTGCTTGTAGCACTTATTAGATGTAGACCTCGTATTTGTTGTCTGCATCTATCAAGTAGCATGTTGCTACTTATGATTGGATCATATATTTTAAGTTTTGTGTAATAAGATGAAAATAAACAAGAAGATCATAACGATATTTCTTCACCAACCAGCACTGTAGCCTGATAACATTACTCAGCATTGAAAATCTCTCACGCAACCAAGTACGGTGACGAACTCAAATAAAACTTCACCCTCTCCCACAAGTACAATATATTACAGTTTCCCTTTGTTATTTCTTTCTCTTTGTTACTCATTCCATTTTTTCACTTTCTTATTCACTTCATTTTGATATTCTATTCACTAAGCAATAATTCCTCAATTTTGTTGTTAAATTCACTATACCAGTCTATTGCCTATTCATTTTATTTCTGTTCGATTTGATAGCATGTTACTTTTGGACGCTCTACATTAAAAACAGGTATGAGAATTGGGGGACAATTAGCACTCAAGGCATTTGTATGCACGGTAAATTTCAGCTTGCGCAATATTGTCCTCAGTATCCAATGAGAGTTAAAGCATTTTCCATATTAGACTTTAATTTCACTCATGTATTATTTGATACTTTTCCAGGACATGAGGCATCTACCGAAAGAGGTAGGTAGCTGCTGTACCTATGTTTACAATTATAGATGTATTTTACTTATATAAATTGCGAAGTTTTAGAATACTTAACCCTATAAAAAGATGAATATTAGTTCGCTTTCTCGTACATTGAACCGTTACTTAGGAAGTACTCTAGTCCGGTACGGATAACTAGGATTTTAGTTTATTTATTTACTTGTTTTTTTTTCATGTGTGCGTACTGTGTTTTGGTGGGCTTCCCAGTATTTGATTTCCTTCCTTAAATAAATTCCAGTGTCCGGAAAATACTGGTATTACATAATTAATATTGCAATGTGTAAGACATTTCCTCAGTGTTGCTTTTAAAAATTTCAACTATCGATGCATTTGCCAGGCAATCGAAAGTGTCCGTGGAGAGAAACAGAAGGGTCATTACGGTCATTTTAGGTCGTAACAGGGAAATAGGAGCGAAATAAACTCCGTGCAAACGAGCCACTTTCCGATACAATCCTGCCGAATTATCGCATCTCTGCTCAATTTATTAAAATGCTTCTTTGCATTGCAATGTGCATACGCCAATGCTAATGTCTTGGTCAGTCATTATACTTTAAAAAAGCTGATTGGAAATCGATGTATAGGCCGGGATGGAATGGACGTGCTATATACTGTTGCTAGTATTTACTAACCCTGAGAAAGTGTTATCACCAAACCAACACGCGTTCTCGTGCACTGAAAAAAAATCTACTTCGACGAACTTATGTAGCACGAAAGTAAAGCTCAATTGCTGCTCGAGCACACTAATGCTAGTACATGGTGTCGGTGCTCAGGGATGCGTGCTGGTTCAGAAAAGCGCTTCTCTCAACGACAGCTAAACAACAAAGTTGCGCATGTTTCAGAACACTGCTCAACATCCACGAGAAAGCGTAGTAAGACTACTGAATTACGATTACCACACACATCCGTACGAAGCATACTAAAGCACGATCTAAAATTACATCCTTACAAAATTCAGTTGATACCAAGGAGGTTTAATAGAAAAGAGGGAGCCAGGAGCCTCTTCCGCGAAACTCAAGCTTCCGGTGTGGCTGCTGCCAGTCGCCGTATGCACCAATCGCATAGTACATCAGATTGTTGCTCCCGCGTCACTTCCACCAATGAGATTGATGTGTTTTCGTTCGTTACAGTCACCGGGTGTCAGAGGCACTCACTTTTATGCACGCGTTACAGCCACACCAGAATGGTGGGAACGCTGGCTGGGCAAACCTGAAGCAGCAAGGCTCCCTCCTCCCTATTACAGCTCCTTGTTTGTTTCTGATCCCGTGTCACTGATACCTTAAGTTTCTCTTGTATTTCATAGTGAAAGTGTAAAACACGGAGAAACATACCTACCTACCAACCTAGTAACACCGTGAGAAGCAGAAGTAGAGAAACACGCTGAGAGCGCATTTACACCTCCTCCAAGCTACGCAAAGTTAACAAATATTTCAGCTGTTCCTGAATGCAATTTTTTTACCATAACAAAATATGATGAACTGTTCCTCACAACAATCCGGCAGTTCCTGTAAATGTCCTGAATATTGGTCCATAACTTTTTACGTTATAATCTAACAAAGACAAACAGAGAGAGAAAAACGCAAATGAACGGACAGCTCATCACAAAAATTCAGTTGTTTCTCTTAACATCGCCAACAGTTCCTGTAGATTTAATGAAGTTCCTTTCTTTCATCATTATTTGTGTTATGTTATACTGACAAACAAAAGGAAGAGCATCATAAAAATTGAGTCATTTGCTTCGCGATATACGTCCTGAACATTTCCTGGAAATTACGTAAAGATCAATAGATAACGTTTCGAGTTATGTTACCAAGAAAAACTGGTTGATAAACAAACGGTTAAACGGATCTCAACCAAAGGTTAATCATCTCAGCTGTTCTCCCATACGTACATATATACCCTACAATCCCTGTAAATTTCACGAAGATTCGTCCGTACGTTTTTGAGTTATTTTAGTGACAGACAGACAGGCTCCAATAAAAAAAAAAAACTTCTTGAGTCTTAACAGAAGTAATAATGATATTTAAGCAAAAGTCCCGGATTTGCGGCTTTTTTACGCTTGCATTTGATCTATAGGGCTGACATCTCAAGACTCGAGCACTTTAATAAAGACGAATGTGAATTTTTCACCCTGTCCATTTTCCGTCTCTGTTCAAGGGATCTTAAACCAGAGCTTCACTGCTTTAGAATATGACTTTTTTCTTCATGTGAGTACCCAGGTATAAATGAACGCAGACGGGCATTTCTTCAATTTTATTTACGAGAAAATGAGCGACAGTGATGGCCTCACGATTGATAGCTTGCTTTAAATTGTATGCTGGTATCCACGATACCAGAGCTGTTTAGCTATCTCCAGCCACGTTGAGATAATGATGAGGCACGGAATGAGAGGGCACGGAAAGGAAGGCATTCGAAAAGTCGTAAACGTTTAAGTAATATTATTATACTAGCGGGACCCGTGGAATTCTACGGTTGAATAAAGACTGTACTTTCCAAAGCGAACCAACCCACGCTACACTATTGCAATTTACCTCAGTTTAACCTAATGCAGCTCTTATAACGTAGCCAACCCCGTCTGAGTAAACGTCCGTCGCTCATTCCAACTCAACAATGTCATGTCTATCCAAGCCTAATTGAGTCGTATAAGCTAACGTGACCGGTGGGAATTCACCGATTAGTTAATGTTCCCACTTTATAAGATGTAGCTATGCATCTAAACAATAGTACGCTACTATAACGCACCTAACCTAACACAGCTCCTCTAACCTAACCTACCACATAAATAACGCCAGTCACTTAATCCTGACGAAACCAGTTTAACGAAAAATGGGAACGTTACTTCCTACCCTTCTGATTACGCCGCTGTGCGTGCAGCTGGAACCCCTTAGAAATTCCACAGAACAGAAGCAATGTTCTTCAGTGGTATCTCAGTCGCGTATCATCCGAATTTTTTCCTATCTAATACTGAATGAACCTGTGGAAATTCTACAAACAAAAGAATTGTTCTTTAATTATGATACCCTCGGACCAGTGTCACGCATACCAAGGTTGAAAATGTCTCAAGTCTGGCCGTGAAGCGTCTACCCTAGACATGCGAGCCGCATAGAAGCTGAAATATGAACTTGACTATTTCTTCCTTTGATCCCTAATTCCCGGGTCGTATCCAAGAGTACCTCGGGGCACTCTAATTTCCTTCTATCTGTTAGAGAAGAGCGTGACACGCACGGTTAGGGAATGTTTTCACTCACTTTATTAAATTTCAGGTAGCGCTTCTAACTTAATCCACACCGTCTGAACCAATATCCGCCGCTTAACCCTGTCTATCATTACGCATTCCGTCTCTAACGTGAAGCGTGGGTACCGGTGACCCGTGAGAATTCGACGATTTGTTAATGCTCTCACTTTATAAAATGTATCACTCATTTGTTCTCTCAGTAGAGAATTCGCACTTGTGCCATGATGAAAACATAAAAACACGATGGTACTTCTTGCAATGTTCTCCTTTTATTTGCACACATTTTTTTTAAAGCTCCGTTTTCCACAGTTTACAGACAATTTAGCCCGCCATAAGGTTACACGTTCTAATTTTTTGTCGGCGTATCCGATTTTTTCTCACAACTTCGGATCCCGAGATTACTGCTGATCAACAATCCATCATTTTCCTGCTGTGTTTAATGCAATACAAAGCAGTGTACATAAACGAAAATAGAATGGGTCAATTGTTTCATACGCTGTAGATTATTCTTATGTTCTGAAGATGTCATTGCATTTCCCCAGACATCGCAGTATACTTGCTGATGCTCTCCCAGCAGCATATTCTCTTCGAAAAATAAGTTTAGAGCAGAGATGCCCAAAACTACCCGTTTTCTTTACCCAGGGCGTATCTTGGCTACGCCTCAGACCCTATGAGGAATGGCATCTGCTACCAGCAAAGCGAGTAAAATTTTGTTAAGAAAAACGAAAGCGTAGATATGATACAGATGAAATGAAGTCAAGTCTCTAATTTACGCCTATCTATTTGTGAAGAGCGTGGCACACTGACACACAGACACACAGAGAGACACAGACTCGCAGAGAGACACACAGAGGCACACGCACGCACGCACGTAGATACAAGTGTATTAATATTACGATACTAGTAGTCCCGTATGTGAAAAAATTCACGCAATAATCAATATTTGAGCTCAATATATATAGGCCTTTGCAGAATCTTCGCTTCTCCGACATACTTCTTCATTGATCCTTTATCGTACTCGCATCCTTATTTCTTATCTTCTCTGACTTGCCGTTTCCCCAATTTCCCGCTCACGCTTATCAGTAGCACTTATTCCTTTCTCTAATCTTTCTGCTTCAAGTATTTCTTGACATTGTGTCGCATGGACGCCTCATCCCTCTCCATTGGTAGCACGTCTTTTTTCTCGAGACTGTACTAGTCTCGTTCTTCTTTCACGTTTCATATCCTCCAATCTCCTTCTTCTTGAACGTACGTCTTCCATAGTGAGAGGCAGAAGTAAAATCTTCAGTAATACAGTGCTACAAACTTGGATGCGACCCTAGTCGGCTTATAAGGTACTGTGAGCGCACTGTAGGTAAGATACCTTACCGTCTTCAAAACTCAAATAGCTATCTGCTTCATTGAGGTGCTGAAATTTTGGCTCGTGGAGAGAAAACTGCTTCGTCAGGGAGAAACAGTAAGCTAGAAGAAGTAATTGTCTAATGCCCGTGAATAATAATCGCATCGTGAGCGCTCCGTAAAAGAAAGAAGTTGAAGAATAGGGCTCCAGAAGCTGATATATATTGTTCCCATTTCATGAAGTGTTTCAAGATAGAAGTGTATTCAGATAAAGGATTTCGTCATCTTCTGCAACCAGGTCTTTTGATTTTTATGAAAACTTAACTCAGTTACAAAATCTACATCCTGGCCTATTTTTCGCCTGTTTCCGTAAGAGCGGACACGAAATAACCAAATACACGAATCATTTTATTATATTTATAAGGATCCTATCTATGCAGCTTATTGGAACCGCATATTAGAGTAGAAAAAGAGGTTAGAAACGCATATGTGAATAAATGCATCACGTGATGAGGAAGCGGACGCAAGCATGCATTGCCAGGCTGCCAGCAGAAGGTCTGCGAACCTCGGCTGACTTACTCATCAGGTGTAATACATCGCGTGGCTCTGTAATCATATTGCAGTCTGTCACAATTGGCACTCGCGCTGCGATTGCCTTCAGATTAGAAAGCCGATTTGTGACGTGAGAGGGTCTAGCACCGGCCGGTGCTACGATAGAACTTCTGTGAACATGTATGTCACTCTTCTCAGAACATGTCATGCTCCATGGTAAAGCCCGAGCTACACCAATGCAAGAAGCAATGCAATGCGAGTTTTCCTAGAGACACGTTGCCTGTGACCGCAACTCCCGGTGTGTCGAGCGATCTGGGTTGCGTCGGTGGGGACAGTAAGTTGGTACTTGTACCTGACGTAACGTTTTTTCGTGCAACACATTTGTAGCGTCGCACTCACTCGCACGTCGCATGCTACACTGGTGTGGCGGTGGAAAACTTTGACCTTACAGGAACATCAAATCTCGTGAGGAAAACTAGGCAGAGCGGAAGAGTTCAATATAGGCCGGTGCGGAATCTTCGCTTCTCTGACTTACTTCTTCATTGATGCTTTATCGTGTTCGCATCCTTATTTCTTATCTTCTCTAACTTGCCGGTCAATCGTTAGTTGCCAAAATCGCTATTGCCGTTACCCTTTTAGCTTTTACAACAAATTTGAAAATAATTAACGGACTCGTTAACTTCTGCTTCATTTCCTTTTGGTTAATTCAAGTCTATTAAGAAGAAAAATGAATGATGAAAACCAAGTCAGCCGTTAGGAAGTTTCTTCTTCTCAGATTTTAAAAACACACGTGGAGTCTTAACTTACTTCAAGTAAGTCATCCTTGCAAGTCAGTTCCTCTTTTTTGGTGTAGATCGCATCGAGGACTGCCCTCCAGGCTCCCTGCTAAAATCATGAACATAGCTCAACTCCTTCTACCTGTTTTTGCGTGGTGAGCAAATTTCATCGCGGTCATTTTTTATGACCAGCTATTCTTAGTTTCTTGGCATGGGTCAGATTGTGAGGGCAATCCACCAGACTCCCTGCAAAAAATTATGAACATTGCTCAACTTCTTCGACCACTTATTGGGTGGACAGACAAAGATACAAACACCGCTCTTCACTTCGCTCGCGGGTGGTAATAAACATAGAACTAATACTGATACATATAGAAATCATTTTTTAGTGTGTACTATTAAATAAAATGTATACCAACACCACATACCTGACAATTGCATATGCCATGCTGGCGATCCGTGCAGCTCCTATAGTTAGGAGCGGTATGTCGCTTAGCTAACGCTGCAGATCTTTTATACTTTTATACCCCCGCTCAGTCAATGCCCTTGAACCGTACCCGTCCGCCCTACGAACGCACGCGTCACCGCTAAAGCAACGCAAGCTTCGACGGTCCACCGCTAAAGGAAGGCAGGCTTCAGCGGTGCACCGGTAAGCCAACGCCAGTGGTTTCGAATTTTTTTCCCATTTTCTGGGCGGTGACGAGCGTTGTTGAAATTCCCTACCGTTCAAGGAATGCTCCAGCAAAGTTCGGGCGATGTGACTGGGCCTTAAAATAGCAAGGGACATTGTTTTGACTCCAGTGCTTTTTTCCATTTTATCCATAGAAAACGAATTATCCAGAGAAAACGGGGGAAAGGGGGGCTGGGGTAAACGCATCTCCTCCTACAGTTTTTGAGCTACAGAAATGATTTTCGAATCAAAAGAAGTGTAACTTGATTGTCTACCAGGAAAACTACTGAAGGACTTGATTTTCAAAATAGTTTTTGGGAATTTTCATAAAACAAATTTATTCAAATTTTCTGAAAAAGTGTGCTTTTACTCATTTCCTAATTGAAAAATCTAAGCAAACAATAGTTTTCCTGATAGAAAAATCAAATTATGCTTCTTTTTATACTAAAATCATGTTTGTAGCTCAAAAGCTGTAGGAGAAGATGAGTTTTGAAGTTGAAAAAAATAATTTTCCGGGTGGCCGGTGGAGCTACACTCCCGTTTTCATTGAATAACACATTTTTTATGGGGAAAATTGAAAAGTACAGGAGTCTAACCCACATTCTTTTTCGACTTTACATATCTGAACCTAATTTCAATCAAATCAATTCAAAATAATTTCGTTTTTAATTTTCATATTTTCATTTTTCTTGTCAATGGATTTTCCGCCAGAGCGTTCAAGTAAACCTTTTTTATTTTTTGTTTCGATTTGAATAAAATTTGGTATAGATACGTAAAATAAAAAATGAATGTGGGTTAAACCACTTTACTTTTTTTTTTAATTTTTCCCACAGAAAATGAGTTAGTCTATGAAAAACGGGAGCTCGGCTCCACGGACCACTTTGATTTTTTTTTTAACTTCAAAACGCATCTTCCGTTCGTTCTCCCTGTACAGTTTTTGAGCTACAGAGATGATTTTGGCATCAAAAGAGGCACAATTTTATTTTCTATTAAGGAAGCTATTGTTGGTTTTGAGTTCTGAATTTTAGAAAATGAGTGACAACGCACTTTTTCAGAGAAACTTGAGAAAAAAAGTTCCAGTTTTTTAAATTTCAAAAACTATTTTAAAAATCAAAACTTGCAATAGTTTCCCTGGTTAACAATCAAATTACACTTCTTTTGATAGTAAATTCATCTCTATAGCTCAAAAACTGTTGGAGGAGATGCGTTGTCCCAAACCCCCTTTTTCTCCGTTTTCTTTGAATAACTCGTTTTCTACGTGGGAAACGGGAAAAAGTACT
>LQNS02015106.1:2124281-2154260 GCA_001587735.2 Parhyale hawaiensis
CAACTCACACCCCCGCGCAACTCACACCCCCGCGCAACTCAGACACCTGATAGCTATAATTGTTTATAAAATCAATATTTTTTCATGAAATATCAACTTTCAATCGCTAGATGAGTGCTCCAAAATATATATATGAATCAATTAATCAATAAATTTTTCCCCATTTCATTTTTTCACCGGTCAAATGTAGTTTCGGCCTCACTTGAATGCAATGAGGCACAGGTACCATCTAGTGGACGGGATACTAATATTAATCCTCAGACTCCACTACCCTGCTGGAAATCAAGGCTAGAATTGTACATCTAATAGGTATTGCAGACTGCTGCACTTCGGCTGTTTGTTATAGCCACTAAGCTGTTACTTTCAAATTGATAGCTACGTATAACAGAACGGTTCACCTGGTACATGTTAGAATTTCTTGCAATCCCACTCGAATAGTGAACAAGTGCGTGTACCACATAGTTCTCTGTTTCAAGCACTTATCTCGCCCATGTATTAGGCTAGAGCTTTTAGTGCTCAGTTTGGTATATCCAGTGGAACCCCGTTTTACGGGACAGCACGGGGAAGCATCTACCGGAAAGCTGAATTTCTGGCAAAACGTGAAAATCTCCATTGCCGGAAAAACCTGTTCGCCTGATGTCCATCCGGTAAATTGGAACTTTTCAGGAATTTCAATGCCAAAAAAACCCCAGTTTGCCTCACATTGACGCACCAAATTCAAACTATTTTTAGAATAAGCATGCACCTATGTTTGTCTAGAACTTTTTCTGGCAAATACCAAATTCTTCCAGTGGTAATGTTAAATTGGCACAAAATTCCGGTGTCATAGAATTTCCTGAGGGTTCTCTTTCCTTTGTTTTCAGTAATTCATTTGCGATTGAGATTATATTCCGCTATGACATAACAAAGTCAATCCTGTCCGATCAGCTGTATTTTCTCGAACCAGGATTAACTTGACTGGTACCTATGGGAAGGTCTGCAACACAGTATACGAATATACCAAGTCGAAGCCAACTCATAGCCACAAGTCTGCCTATTCAAATGTAATATTCAATAACTCTTTTTCTTGAGTTCGATACCTTAGTCTTTTTCCAGGGTATCAGTCCTATGTTCCGTTCTGGACCAGAATCTCTATCTTCTCCGGAATGGCTCTTGCCCTTGATCTAGTAAAGGTGAAATGACAACACTTAATTACGTTTTTAGTCTCACGACCGAATAATAATAATCTTTTTGTTTGTTTATTCAAGAAAAATGTCCACACAAGAGTGGTGACTGGTAGCGTTGAAGACGCTACCCAAGTAGGCCTACTGTAGTTTGATCAAAAACATGGAATAATTATTCACTCACAGAAGGAATGACATATTAACATATGGACAAGGTATAAATGACTGAATTCTATTTCGGGTGATGGCTACAATTTAACGCATGAGACATTTACTGAAACTTGTAAGCGAACACAACTATAAGAACAAGCTAAAATACAACAAATAACTCGAAACTCTGAAATCAGACGATCCCAGGCAACTTGGATCCGCGCTCTACTTCGAGTGCCCCTCGACAGGGTAGGTAGTCAAAAATATTAATGTGAAAGCAACACAAATCTAAACGATGCAGACTCAAAACTCAGAAACACTAAAGTGATTAAATGCTGAACAGGAGCCCTGAGATTATTCGAGGAAAATATTTCTAACAGCACTAACAACTGCTCAATAACTGCAACAAGTTCTACTCAAATTTTCCACGAACTAGACTCAACCTTGTCGGAACGGGTGTAGCAAACAAGCACTGAGCTAGGAGTTTGAGAGTGATGTTCCGTTGCAGCTAGTGTTAACGCTCTTTTATAGCTGCGACTTGCTGACGTAATCATGGTCGAGATCGCTGAGTGCATACAAACTCGCTCCGTGGTATTCCCCTGTTGGTTTTTCCCCCAAGGTTACATGTCGCTGATGCAAGAGCCCTGTCACGCACAAAGCACGTGCTTGGAATTCTTGTCTCGTCATGTGTCACGTGTCGACGACCAGTTCAGGCGTGAAGACGAGTGCGAGTTTCCTGTCCAATTGCTATTGGGTTTTGCCCAGGCTGATGACTGCCGAAGCCTCATTTCTGGAGTCCGGAAACTGCGTCCAACTTGGCTCAGGGCGATGGAACCGATTTCCTGTTTGTCCGCTACTACGTAGTTCCCCTGACGATGCTGCTCAAACCTCGTGTGTGTGAGGCCGGATGCACCTGGTTTCCGGGCCGAGTGTGTTTTCGCTGCTGTGACGGCCAGCTTAATGGAGTGCAAAGGAGCAGATTTCCTGTCCCTCCGCTCTTGGGTCTTTCCCCACAGCTAACTTGGCAATCTGGTTTCCTGACTGGATGTTTGTTTGGCTGCGGGGTGCCTCGCTACACCGTAAGCCACCGTTGTCTCTCTCTTCTTCAGGGAGTTAGCTTTTTAACATGAAACGTATTTTTAAACATTGAATGATCTACTATTACTACGCGCTCCATTTAGTTCAACATGAATAAACATCAAGCGTAAATAATTGCTTAAGTAAGACTATATCTTCAGAAATGCTAGAGCATGTTCTTCTCAATGTATTCTTTCATAAAAAAGGACTCAGACCAGAATGAAGAGGCGTTCAAGGGAAGAGCTGAAAATAATGATCATTACTTTATATAGGAAAGAGCGTAAGCAAGAGATAGGTTGTAGAGTTATTTGAGAAGGATTTAGTATCCACTGAGCTGAATCCCTAAGTGGTTTTATATCCTAATGCACACGCACACTTAATAAACACGAAGGTTAAAATTCGAAATAATATTGATAGTGAGAGCTTAGGTTGAATGTAAGTGTAAGAACAGTGATGAAAACATTAAGTAGGCTACACAGTTTATAGCGAAGTAATGATAGACACAGATGAAGCACATTATTTTCATGAGAAAGAAAATAAATAAACATGATATTATTCAGTGGAATCTGGTGACTGCTTTTGAAGTTCGAGTGAATACTTCATTGGCTGAAGGCCGTATTTACACAGTGCTGCGCTTAGCTGAGGGCCGCGAGAGCACACTGGAACTCTTTGAACCACGCACCTCTATTTGCCGGACTTCTGGCAAATACCAAAGTTTTCCCGTATACAGTGGAACCCCGTTTTCCCGGACTCTTATGACTTTTCAGGGGGTTTTCCTGGAATGTTACGGCAAACTGAAACCTAGCCGCAATACCGGAAAACTTTAACATTTCCCAGAAAAAGTCTGGTAAATAGAGGGGCGCAATCTATAAAAAGTTCCATTCTTTCAAAAGATTTCCCAGAAGTGTCGCTTCACACATACTGAAATTCCTCTCTTGCGCGTTTCTTCCGGGAAACGGAGGGCAACCTCCGCCATTTCTGTTCAGTTGTCGTCTGCACATTATTGTGTTTGCTTAGGAAGTGGTATTTTGGCAATTCAACTTCAAATATAGCTATTTGTTTACTTTCGTGTTTTTAACGTGAATGTGATGAGTAATATTGTGTGCTACCCCTTATTGATAAAAGTAGACTAAAGAAGTCATTTACTTTTGCATATTTAATGAAAACATCACTTGATGAACTCTAAGTCAAGTCTAGCCCCTAGGTCTGCTTTGCAGTCATTCAAGTGTGCATCAAGTAGCGTCGGGCGAGGTGAGAAATTGTAAAATCCCGCAAGTCGCAATAGCACTAGCCTAACTATCGTAGCAGCAGAAACAAGCTTTCTTGTGCAGGACGGCACTAACTTGAGGTACCTAACTGCCCTATAAATTTAAGTGTTTTATGCCATTACAGAGAAATTATTGAGGAAAATTGTGTGATCACGCAGGTGGGATAATTCGCAAAATCCCGCCAGTCACGATGGCACTAATACTGCTTCAACACTGCAAATTATGAGTACCATTATGTACAGTGCAATATTTATGTTAATACTTAATGCACTATGTTATCTACTAGCTAAATGTTACTATGTACATAATGTAAGCTACGTTCCCTCGTAAACTTTTTAATATAGTGTGCAATTTATGTACCGTACATAATGTTATATATCATATGTACATAGTTACCTGTCAGGAAAACTTCTGTCATTTCTCTCAGCACTCGTTTACTGTGTACAGGGTTGAAATTTGGTACTTCATGCATAGATATTCTTGTAAAAGTCTACTATGTGGAATGGCAATTCCAGAAATAGTTTCATTTTGGTGCATCAACGTGTGGCAAACTGGGGTTTTTCTGGCATTGAAGTTCGCGGAAATACTGTAATTTCAATTTACAGGTTTCAATTTAGAGGACAGATGTCCGGCTAAACCTGTTTTTTTTCCGGCAAGCGAGATCTTCCCGTTTTCCTGTAAAATTCAGTTTCCTGGAAGAGGCTTCCCCCCCCCCCCGTGGTGTCTGGAAAAATGGGGTTCCATGGTATGTTCCGGCTAGGTTTCTGTTTGCCGGAGCATTCTGAAAAACCTCGGAAAAGTTTAAAAAAAAAGTCCGGGTTCCGGCAAAGTTTGAACCACTGTAGGTATGGTATGTTCCACATTCATTGATTGTGCTCAAAACTTGCATTAGCTTCGAATCAGCGTAACCACTTCCATTATCATTCTTGTCTAGCTTCTATGTGTTTGTTGTTACATTTGTTGCTTAGTTTTCCCTGAAGTTATTGCGCTGTAAGTTTGAGGCAGCCTCCCCAACTTTTCTAGGCTATTAACTCCTTGGCTTCCAGATTGATTCTGAGCCTCTCCTCTTACCCCTCATACCCGCAGGCAAACACTCATTTGTTTTTATTAGGGGATGACTATTATGTTGGCCCAACCTGTGCCACCGTATCATCCCCCTTCTCACTCTATTGCCTGAGTGGGTTGTGGCACTCACTTTGTTGCTAGATAAGCTATTGTATCACATTATTCACATAGATCGAAGTGCCTCTATATTCCCTTTGGTCTTATCAGGCTTCATTGCATTACAGGATGATGAAGACGACGTCAGCATGCCTGTGTTGGGGCGCAAGTCTGGGTTCTCTGCTCCCTCCCTCTTCATGAAAGAAACTGTGAGTGTTGCATAAGCCATTGTAAGAATTGGTGCAGCACATTAACAATAGTAAAACTGTAGATACTTCATGATGACGTTGGACAACATAGTATATATGTAATCTCACAGTTAATAAACGTAACTCACAGATTGCACGCCTAAGTAGCACAAAATTAGCATTAGGAATTTGGGACATGTGGCAGCTCCAGTCATAGAATACGCCTTAGGGTTCAATTGATAGTCGTGTGTCATTTTCCACTTGCAGAGTTAGCTAGTTATTAGCTAATCTATTATTGCTGTTGTATATATACATGTCATTGGCGAATGAAAATCAAGGTAGGTATTCTACAGCTTACTAGTGCTTGTATGGAATTTACTCCAACAACAAGAGTAACGAGATGAAATACCCGTGTGTGCATCCCCTCGAGAGCTCTGTATGTGAAGACCCATATTACTAGGTTAGGTAGGTTTACCAATCCATACCTATGTTGCGAGCAGTTGCTCATCCAGGAGAACCTTATGGGCTACCTACCTTAGCTTTGAGTAAAGTTTTCAGGGGATTTTTGTGTTGGCCCTATTTTGTTTCCTTTCATAATTCCTATATATAGGCTACACTGTTAATATAGGTGCCTTGGTTCTTCATCATGTTTTATTCTGTTTAGCAACCATGCGCATTTATCCAATGTGGTACGGCCATCATGCACGATTCTCATATTTATGTTGACACACTGTTTGTTCCTTCCTCGTTTGAAGGAAGCACTGCATTGTCCCTCAGAAGGCTTAAACTAACATACGTGCCTATGTCATTCATGGGCATATTTCGTTACAGGTGGATAAAGACCATGATCCCATGGCTCAGTACAAGAAGCCAACCATAGCCGACCGAGAAGATGAGTACAGGGCTCGCAGGAGGGCCCAAGTGCTCTCCCCAGACCGTGTCGACCCGTTTATGGATGGTACGTATCCTTTTGCTGCTCTTATTGTGTTGCTCTCCTCTAGGCTAAATATAAACACCCATGCACTGTTGACATGTTTAGGTATGATTAGCCTGGCTGTTCTGAATCGGGCGACGGGGCACTTTGTTGTTTTCTTTGCCACATTCTAATGAGGTATCATCTGGTGCTCTTGCAACCTTCATAGTCTTCGGATATGTGGTACATATACACCAAAGAATTAAGAGCCATTGGATGATGGTCACTTGGAAATTTTCATTAATTTTTACCAAAGATTCATAGATCAGTGGAAAATTCAATGTCGTCGATATTAACCCAGGGAGAAAAAAATAGGTCTCTAGTAGTGCTCGTGAAGTTTAGCTAGGACCGTGTGCAATAATTATTATTCTAGTTCAGTATTATCATCCCTACGGAAAGCTCGTGATGTAGCTGTACAAATTAAGAAAAATTGTGGCTAGTTTCATACATGTAAAAAAATATAGTGCTGACTGAAAAATATACGGAATAGGTACCTATTTGTAAATTTTCCAGATGAATTCAAAAAATTTGGGTGCTTTGTTTTAATTATGCACCGTTTGTCTCATGTATGAACCACTCTCTTATCGAAGCCTTTTGTTCCATTTGTGCTCGTTTCAATTACTCTTTCTGGCAATATTCTTTGTGATTTTCTTCTTTATCTATTAGCGAGACTTCTCCATTGCTCCATAGCTACAGCTACTGTGTATAGGTCTCCCAGGTTTGCTTGACATAGATAGCCTACTACACGACCTCTTCCTCACATAAAACGCTTGGTTGTGTCGAAGAAGTATTTAACTAACCTATGATAATGAAACTTGCTATCTTGACAAAAGATTTTACGCTGCAATTCAGCTCCTTAGTTCGCTTCAGAACAGTTAGGTTTCTGTGTTGTTTTTAGTATTAAACTATTGCATTTGATTTGTTGCTGCCGGTCTCAGCTATACAGAAGCAGGTTAATTCATTGTTTGTGAGCTCTACGAACTACCATCCATCGTCATTAATAAACCTGTGGTTTTGAGTTCATTTGTCGGAAAACTTGGAAGTTATTCACTTTGAAACTGAACTTTTGTGCCGTGCTTTCCATTCCATGGCTGTCCATTCTACAGCCTATCGAGACAAGTGTTGCTCTGTACTCTGAGGCCTGGTAGAACTTGACTTTTTTGCCGAACGCTGGTAGTCGCACAACACTGGTGCTCCGTCTTGTTTGCTCTCTCCCACCTGTCAGTAAACCATAATTGCTGTAGGTTACTACAGGGAGGGGCTGCATTGCTGTGCCCAGTGTCACTGCCACTGCTGGTAAGCCGCAACTGTAAGCCAGGCGCTACGGTGCTGCTGTCGCCGGCGGTGGCGGTATATTTGTGCGACGGCCGGTGCTCGCTCATGAGCCAGTGGCTGACAGCCACATGGCTGCGTGTATTTTGTATTGTTGCTCTAGGCTTGTGTGCCTGGTTATCATAGCTTGGGCAGCGATGGCTCTTAATTTCTTGCTTACTTTACTACACTATGGTCATTTTATGCTGGTCAAGGTGTGTAAATCCTTAACATTTGTCCGTCTTATCTGTCAACTTACATTGACAGTTATAAAGTTTTGTAATTTAGAGGGCACAGAAGGCATATAAACCATGTTCAGTCACAGTACTTTGACCAACTAGAGCTCTTTTTATAACCGCGCTTGTGTCTCACCCACGCATTTTTAATGCCAACTGCACTTCTGGTTGCTGTTGCGGCAATTTCACTGTGCCTTCTTAATTTGGTTTGTCTTTCTGTATTGCCCTTTGAATTACATCAGCTCAATCGTGTTAATTCTCTTCGAGAAATATCCTGCCTAAGTTGTGTGTATGTTGTGTGCCTGTGAAACTCTTCATTCAATTTGTAAGAAAATAAATTGTGATCTTGTTACTTAAGGAAATGTATGGACCTGCAACCTTTTGTCATTATTGCAGTATCCCTGCCTTAGCGAGGACGAGCTAGGCCATTGCAATCATAGCATTGTACTATTGAAGCAATTAAGTGTGTTGTAGCTAAGTGCTGAGAACTGTGGACAAGTCTGCATCTATACCAAAGGTTGTGTTGCTGCGACTTGCAGTGCACTATGTTGTATTTACACAAATCATGTACATTTCAGGTGGAAACTACTGCTGACTACTTCTCATGGGGCTTAACTTTTACTCCTAAGTTGTAGCTTTTTGCGGCTCATTATCTCCTCATGTCCAAACAACGTGAGGGGTTGGTTGGGGTTCTTGTTTTGCTGATAGAAGGCCTTTTGGTAGGCTTGGTCATCTCGTTCTGTGCTTTTTTTCCTATTTTGGGTTCAGAATATTTAATCCTAGGTAGGTATCAGATACATGCGCTACTGGTTGACGAGTACCTATATGAAAACTACTGGAACTAAAATACTAGTAAACTTGAATAAGAAATCGGGATAAAACGAGGTAACGGATAATGAGGATTGCCAGCAGTTGGGATGCTTAGGCGTTTTGATTTTTTGGTTGTGGTAATAGCTCCTAATGCTTGGAAATGGTGAGGAATTGATACGTGTCTTAATGTTGACCCTTGTACACTTGAGGACCGTTTCACATTTGCGAGATTTCTCTCTCTCCGCTGGAAAAATCCCGCTCCGCAAGTAAGCTTAGCTTCCAATTGTTTCAATTGGAACGTTTTACACTTGCGGGATTTTCCTCGGAACGAGATCTCCCGCGCAACATAATAATAATAATAATAATAATAATGCAGACTTGGAATTAAGTTCTTGCAATATATTCCTCACAAGAACTTTAGCAGGATATGAATGTCTAATGTATCTGTCACAGTAGCGTTTTTTCCTCCGCCGGGATAGCATACATATCGGGTCAGTACTGTTGTGTTCAGTGAATTTGAAAGTACGAAATAGTTTGTTGTAATAAGTTATACCTGATATATAACAGGGTTGCCAACCATATATACCTTGAAAGCCGGGAAAAATCAGGGAAAACGAAAAAAGTGCTTTAATCATGGCAAAGTCGCGGAATTTGAAACAAAATTCATTAAATCTTGACAAATATTGGAATTATCATGGAATTTTATTTTCTTTGAATGCTGGGAACCCTGTAGAAAGTGCCCATAGAGCAAAAAACCGTTGCAAAATATTGTATCATTATATGCGTATTTTTTAATTTTTTAGAGAGTAATCAGCAATACAATGCTACAAACCTATTATATTGATCGTAATTATATAGCTATAGAATTATACAAACCAAGCCAAAGAAATTCAATGTGTCCAACCGCGACAAAAATTACGCAAGTGTGAAAATTTGCTTGCAGAGCGGGATTTTTCCTGTGGCTAGAAGGCTCGCAAATGTGAAACAGCCCTAATGTTTGACTTTTGCATACAGGCGNCAGATACATGCGCTACTGGTTGACGAGTACCTATATGAAAACTACTGGAACTAAAATACTAGTAAACTTGAATAAGAAATCGGGATAAAACGAGGTAACGGATAATGAGGATTGCCAGCAGTTGGGATGCTTAGGCGTTTTGATTTTTTTGTTGTGGTAATAGCTCCTAATGCTTGGAAATGGTGAGGAATTGATACGTGTCTTAATGTTGACCCTTGCACACTTGACCGTTTCACATTTGCGAAATTTCTCTCGCTCCGCAAGTAAGCTTAACTTCCAATTGTTTCAATTGGAAGGTTTTACACTTGCGGGATTTTCCTCGGAGCGAGATTTCCCGCGCAACATAGTGCAGACTTTGGATTAAGTTCTTGCAATATATTCCTCGTGAGAACTTTAGCAGGACATGAATGTCTAATGTGTCTTTCACAGTAGCGTCTTTTCCTCCTCCGGGATAGCATGCATATTGGGTCAGTACTCTTGTATTCAGTGAATTTGAAAGTACGAAATAGTTTGTTGTAATAAGTTATACCTGATATATAGGCTAACAGGGTTGCCAGTCATATATACCTTGAAAGCCGGGAAAAATCAGGGAAAACGAAAAAAGTGCTCTAATCATGGCAAAGTTGTGGAATTTGAAACAAAATTCATTAAATCTTGACAAATCCTGGAATTATCATGAAATTTTATTTTCTTTGAATGCTGGGAACCCTGTGTAGAAGAAAACTGGCACCTTTATTGGAAACTATTCTATCGCAGGGAAACTAGCTAAACATAGGCTACATAAGTCATAGACAGTTTCATATTTGTATAATTTGGTATGCCTATTGCAGTATAGCTAGCTAGCTAGAGAAAGTGCCCATAAAGCAAAAAACCTTTGCCAAATATTGTATCATTATATGCGTATTTTTAAATTTTTTAGAGAGTAATCAGCAATACAATGCTACAAAACTATTATATTGATTGTAATTATATAGCTATAGAATTATACAAAGCAAGCCAAAGAAATTCAATGTGTCCAACCGCGACAAAAATTACGCAAGTGTGAAAATTTGCTTGCAGAGCGGGATTTTTCCTGTGGCTAGAAGGCTCGCAAATGTGAAACAGCCCTAATGTTTGGCTTTTGCATACAGGCTTGCGGAGTCCGAACGTATAACGTCCCACCCTGACTCCTGGACGTAACTAACTTCAGTTGAGACTTGTGGTCTTCTTAGGAGTCCCGACTCAACACTATGGCATTTATTGAGCAGGACTATCTACATAGCGTAATTGCTTCCAAATGTGTGTGCACAGATTAAATTAAGCAAAGTGTTTTGCGTTACCTTTGCAATGACATCTTGCACCATCTGGGACTTGAAATTTTGACTAAATTTGTAGAATCAGACTTGACTTTACATATTGTTGCCATCTATTAGCTATATTCAAACTTCCGACACCTGTAACCTATACGATGACCTACTATGCTGTCCTGCTTGCAAGAGTCTCACTTGATACTTTCATGAAAGTTCGTTTTTGATGGTCGTGGTAACTTACCTAAAGAGTTTTGTTATGACTTCAAGTGGTAGTTATAGATTGTTAGTACTTATGGACTGGCTACTGAGAATACCGGTAGAGCTTTTGTCTTTTTTTTTTTAGAAGTTCAGAACTGTTACCTACTAGTATTGAAATAACTGTCGTCAGTGAAAGGGGCAACCCGCACTATTTTTAAATAAGAGCCCATTTAGATATTTTTCGGACGTGGTGTGCTGGGAAGCAACATATAAACACAGAAGTGAGAAGTATATTTTCTGCAATAAGTGGTGGGTCAGCTAAGCACGTCTAACAAACACACTGATAGAAGTGCGCAATAAGCACTGCATTACTAGCTTGAATATAGGATGCAACAGAACGTTAAAGCCGATTGTAATTGTATTGCTTGCTGAGCAGCTTCACCCACTACCACCGGTTTTCTACTTTACATGGCTTATGAAGCAATGCATTTCTTTGAATGCACTCTTCTAGAATTAGACGAATACTCGTTTGGCGTCTCAATGACTTTGAATGACATATTTTGACCTTAATGCCAGTTTATATTGCAATTCTATGAATTTTCAATGGTGGTAGTGAGGAGGCAGCTCCTTTATGATTTTGTCACCAGCCATTTCTTTAACCCTGCATTGTTGCGAAGCAAATAGGCCTATCAGAGAGACACACGTGATGAAATCCAGACCAAAAGTAAGGTCACAACAAAAAAGTCACTTTGCGGTAGGTTTCCTTCCACCGGAAGTTCGACTTTAGTGGCTGTCGCGTCACGAGCGACTTGGATTTGCTCTCGTGACAGTACACTGTCACCGTCATATTTTCTTTGGTATTGAGTGTCAGTTATACAGAACGTTCCAAATAATGGTATCTGTGCCGACATGACAAGTATTGTGGGGTGAANGTGGCTGTCACGTCACGAGCGACTTGGATTTGCTCTCGTGACAGTACACTGTCACCGTCATATTTTCTTTGGTATTGAGTGTCAGTTATACAGAACGTTCCAAATAATGGTATCTGTGCCGACATGACAAGCATTGTGGGGTGAAAGTGGATAGCCGACTTTCCTGTTTATACAGGGCATAGTTTCTAACATTACTGCATTCGTAGAATAAATATGGAAGCTACTCAAATGTAGCAAATAAATACGTGAATGTCAAGCAATGCTCGCATTTCCTTTTACTTCAGGAATTGAATGTATAGCTACTGCTTCCTCCATGAGGAGGCTTAAGCAAATGGTTAATTATGGAAATAGAAATGCTAGGCTTGTTGATTGACAATAAATCCACATCCTTTATGAATTACAACTGCAGGGTGGTCGATTACTTTTTGCCACCATTTACTTTGATATGTGACCGAAGTAGCTGTTGCTCCCTAGCTTAGCTTAATTAAAGGTTGTGACGTGGTTGGTCATCCTTCAATTCAATACTTTGTAATCCTGGTTACAAAGTTCAGGAAAACTTGTTAGGTGCTGGTAGCTACCGACTTACGACTGGCTTAATTTCGGGCCATGAATTTCCGAGCCTACGTAATCATCAATAATGGATAGACCATTGCTCTTTCAGTACATGAATTGCCTTTTAGCTCAATTTGATTCGTGATGAATAGCATCAACCTTTTATCAAACGCCATGTGACTTAGCCAGGTCAGTCAAGCCTTGTGCAAAATAGATGGCTTTGATGTCTTCGGTCATGGTCCACATTGCAAGCAGTCGTGACTCGAGGAGGTCATAAATCGACGACCATCTTTACTGATACTGCAACTACTTGGTGATGGTGTAGCAGCAACTGTCATCACCCTACTTATACTAATGACCCGTTTGTTTTCCCCCGCAACGACGTGTGTGGTCCTACAGGCTGTCATCATCACTGCACCGCTTCCAGTGATCATGAGCCTCTCTGTCTGCAAACTGCCGCTTGTTCTTAGGCAACCCAGTATAGCTCTTAGGTACTGTTGTCTGTAGCTTCCTTTACTCTGGCTATGGGACAGTCACTTCAGGGCTAGGTGCTGGTGCCTGCAACAGGCACCTTTTTCTACTATGAATCTAGACTTTTGCTTGTCTTCGTCGCAGAAACCGTAGGATATTGATTTTGATGCGGCGAGCCACCTATTTTTTTTTTTGTGGTCACTCTTGCTGCTATAGAGAAGTAGTTCTTTTTTTGGAGCTACGTAAAGCTTTTGTTGCTCGTACGTGTTGCTTTTATAGTAGTGGCGGAAGAGCCTCTATTGACGTTTTTAATTCATAACTCACGTCTTTCATTTTATGTTTACTAGTTGGTACGCTTAGCACTGTCGTGAGTGTGCTGTAGCCGAGGTGCACCTGCATATTGCCGCTATTGGAGTCAGAATTCTTGCTGACGCCGTCGCAGTACTCTTTAGTTCAGCATGTTGATGGCAAGCTATGCTATGAACTGTGAATAATAGCCTTGATAATGAGGCCCTTGAAGTTATTCTTGAAGCTCAACTTCTCATTGCCTTAGGTAGGCTATGCTATCTGTATGGTACAAGACAAGTGTATTCAGTATTTGTTTCAAATTGATGGGCGATTTGGTGCTGCTGCCAAACCCTATTGACCTACAAGTTGACGTCAACGGCCTTGTCGTTTGGTCAGTCGAAATTAGACGAGTTATGCGGGCAGACGGAAAGAGAGGCTCCCAGGTAAATATTGAAGATCTTATGGTGAACTATGTTGGACTTCCCGCTATTTTCCAAGGACTCCCAGTCCTCCGTTGAACTTTGTTGCCGTCTTTTCTATACCAACCAAGTAACGCCGTCTTTAGGTAGGGTAGGCAAGTGTGAGTGATGTGTGCCTGTGCAAACTACCGAAAATTACTAATCTCAAAGCTTATTTCTAGGAAATCTTCTAGCATCCCCTGAACAAGGGTACGCATGAGCGGAGCAACGATGGCAGACACGTACGTACAGTGTAACTACAGTACGATCTTGGTCTCATGAGTGCTACAATGAGCTGAGAACTATTTTTTATATATAACTCCCGGCATTGTTCCCTACAACACTTCTAGTGAATCTGTGAAATTGGTTTGCCGTTTCTCGATCCTCACTGTATATTGTTTGGCTATGCCTGCAAACTAAATTTTATGAAATGGAGAACGTAAAGATGCGAGATGTGAGCTAGCTATATATATTTTTCTAGGCATTTAAAAATTACGAAACATATTCCTTACATGTTGTACATGTATTGTACTAACTTCCTAAAGGCTTGAGGATTAATGAAGAAATAAATTTATCATGAATTCTTTCTTATGGTACGTCAACGAATTTACTTGCGCAGTGGAATTAGCCCTCAAGATAGCCTTTACTTAACACTAATTGGCCAGTTTTCCAGTCGAGATAAATGCGTTATTGAGTTTTAAATTCAAGTACAAACCCTAAAAAATATAAGTGCCTTGGTTGCCTCTCCCTGTGGCACCCATGACACCAAGGTCGTTGTACGGGTAAGATCAACCAATATCAGTTACTTGATAAGGCATCCTATCGTCAATAAAAATTTCCGTTTCTCCTTAGAACCTTTTGTTCTTTTCTTTACTCCATACTCATTTTTATGTTTCTTTCAGGAATATTTTTGTCAGGTTCATCTACTTTCCTCAAAACCTTCCATCCACGATTTAGTTTTCAATTGGCAGGTCTCATCTCTCCTGTCACACCCATTCATTCCTTCACTTCTGTTGCTTCTCTTCCTTTCCCTGCTTCTCTTACAGCACTATCACTGTCGCAATAAGTAAATTGGCTATGCCTCTACGTTGTCTAACGCACTGTCGGTGTTACAGGTGGCAAGACTCCAGATCTCCATGCCCGCACCTACGCCAAGATCATGCGAGAGCAGCTGCTCCGAGGAGAAGAGCAAGTTGTGAGTAGATTCATCTCTGACATTAATTGCGCTTTGACTCTTTAGCTGCCTAGCTATTGAACGCATTTGTGGACGTCACATGTTGTGATGTTGCTGCAAAATATGTTTAATTCAGGCACAAAAGGGTCAATATTGGCGGTATAAATTGTATTTCGTGGGGAGATATCTAGGGAGAAGAATAAGCTGCAAGTACTTTTGCTTTGTGTATGTTATAGATTTTTGTGTAAGTGTATTGACATTTGTAACAGGTTGCTCAATAGTTTTATCACATTTTCTATCAAGTGTCTTCCAAAGCCATCTTAATCATAGTCGCAGCAGTAGCCTAATTTAGTAAGTGCAATAATTTGTTGGTTTCATGAAAAGTAACTAGGTATTATTTAAGGCTATCGAGGGTCACATATCTTTGTGTATCGTATTAAAACTCACTAATAATGTTTATTAATACACTCAAGGAAAAACAATATATAATAGCTGCTGTGGTATAACACTCACGTCTGCATTAATAACTATTTTGATTATAATGATAATTTTGCCTGTCTTAAGTTCTTATTCTGTTACAGCTGCGCAAGACCATACACGACCGTGCAAAGGAGGGCACCTTGGAAATCTCAGAGCCCAGCAAAGTTGCGGCCATGGCTGCAGCAGCGGCCGCCGCTGCTCCCCGTAAACGTGGCCGTTGGGATCAGACGGTCGGTGACACCCCCACACCCGCCCAGCAGCAGGGCCCACCTGCTAAGAAGAAGGCATGGGAGGCCGAAACTCCAAGCGTGGCTCGTTGGGAGGATACGCCTGGCAGGCAAAAAGGCAGCGAGACGCCAGGCGCTACCCCTGGCCAGAGCACAAGGATGTGGGAAGCCACTCCCGGACACGCTACCCCCGGCCGCGAAACCCCTAGCCACGCCACCCCTTCCGCTCGCAGGAACCGGTGGGATGAGACTCCCAAAACAGACCGCGGGGAGACCCCAGGACACAACAGTGGCTGGGCAGAGACGCCTCGCACGGACCGCGGCGCGGCTGATCTCATCCAGGAGACCCCTACTCCCGCCACCAGTAAGAGACGTTCGCGCTGGGATGAAACTCCCGCGGCTCAGACGCCTGGCGCTACTCCATCAGGCGCCATGACACCAACCACCCCCCACACACCCAGCATGACGCCTGGTATGATGACACCAGGAGGCACTACGCCTGGTGGTGCGACACCAGGTGGCATTACTCCCGGCGGAACAACACCAGTTGGTCCAAAGGCCATTGGAATGGCGACGCCTACACCAGGTCAGCTGATGAACATGACTCCCGAACAGATTCACGCCTTCAGGTGGGAGCGAGAGATTGATGAGCGTAACAGACCCATGACTGATGAGGAGCTTAATGCCCTCTTCCCGCCTGGGTACGAGATACTTGCTCCTCCTCAAGGGTACGTACCCATCAGGACTCCCGCCAGGAAACTTACGGCCACCCCGACTCCTATGATAGGTACGCCACAGGGTTTCTTCATGCAGAAAGAAGGCATGACTCCAAAACATTCAGATGACTCGCAGCCTAAAGGCAACTTGCCTCTCTTGAAACCAGAAGATGCTCAGTATTTCGATAAGCTTCTGCAGGATGTCGACGAAGAAAGTTTACCTCCTGAAGAACAAAAGGAAAGAAGGATCATGAAGTTGCTGTTGAAAATCAAAAACGGCACTCCACCCATGCGTAAAGCTGCTCTTCGTCAGATTACAGACAAGGCCCGGGAATTCGGAGCCGGTCCTCTTTTCAACCAAATCCTCCCTTTGCTTATGTCTCCCACCCTTGAAGATCAAGAGCGTCATTTGTTGGTGAAAGTCATTGATCGTGTCTTGTACAAGCTTGACGATTTGGTCCGTCCGTACGTCCACAAAATTCTCGTCGTCATTGAGCCTTTGCTCATTGATGAAGATTACTATGCTCGTGTGGAAGGTCGTGAAATTATCAGTAATCTCGCCAAAGCTGCTGGCTTAGCCACCATGATTTCAACCATGAGGCCTGATATCGACAACATTGATGAGTACGTCCGTAACACCACAGCCCGAGCCTTTGCCGTGGTAGCTTCTGCCTTGGGTATCCCGTCGTTGTTGCCCTTCTTGAAAGCCGTATGCAAGAGCAAGAAATCTTGGCAGGCGCGGCACACAGGTATCAAAATCGTGCAGCAAATTGCTATTTTGATGGGCTGTGCTATCCTACCACATCTCCGATCTCTCGTAGAGATTATTGAACACGGTCTAGGTGATGAGCAGCAGAAGGTGCGCACCATCACTGCCTTGGCTTTGGCCGCCCTTGCCGAGGCTGCCACACCCTACGGTATTGAGAGCTTTGATTCCGTCCTGAAGCCCCTGTGGCGTGGTATCCGCCAGCATCGTGGTAAGGGTCTCGCTGCTTTCCTGAAGGCCATTGGTTACCTTATCCCCCTCATGGACGGTGAGTATGCCGACTACTACACCAGGGAAGTGATGTTGATTCTGATCCGAGAGTTCCAGTCTCCCGATGAGGAGATGAAGAAAATTGTGTTGAAGGTCGTGAAGCAGTGCTGCGCCACTGATGGTGTTGAGTCTGGGTATATCAAGGAAGAAATTCTTCCAAACTTCTTCAAGCACTTCTGGAACCACAGAATGGCCCTGGATCGCAGGAATTACAGGCAACTGGTGGACACCACTGTTGAAATTGCCAACAAAGTCGGCGCTTCGGAAATTGTTAACCGAATTGTGGACGATTTGAAGGATGAAAACGAGCAGTACCGAAAGATGGTTATGGAGACCATCGAAAAAATCATGGCTAACTTGGGCGCTGCAGATATTGATTCACGGCTTGAAGAACAACTTATCGACGGTATCTTATACGCTTTCCAGGAGCAGACAACTGAAGACGTAGTTATGCTCAACGGTTTTGGCACCATTGTCAATGCCTTAGGGTCTCGCGTCAAGGTCTACCTCCCGCAGATTTGCGGTACAATTCTTTGGCGTCTAAACAACAAATCTGCTAAAGTGCGGCAGCAAGCGGCCGATCTTATATCTCGAATTGCCGTCGTCATGAAGACCTGCCAAGAAGAAAAACTTATGGGTCATTTAGGTGTTGTGCTCTACGAATACCTAGGAGAAGAGTACCCCGAAGTACTTGGATCAATCTTGGGAGCTCTTAAAGGCATTGTAAATGTTATTGGAATGCATAAAATGAATCCGCCTATCAAGGATTTGCTTCCTCGACTTACGCCTATTTTGAAGAACAGACACGAGAAGGTGCAGGAGAATTGCATTGACCTCGTTGGCCGAATTGCCGATCGTGGTCCCGAGTATGTAGGCCCCAGGGAATGGATGCGTATTTGTTTCGAGCTGTTGGAGCTTCTCAAGGCCCACAAGAAGGCAATCAGACGTGCCACTGTTAACACCTTCGGTTACATCGCCAAAGCCATCGGTCCCCATGACGTACTGGCCACACTCCTCAATAACCTCAAAGTACAAGAGCGACAGAACCGTGTTTGCACGACCGTCGCTATTGCTATTGTGGCTGAAACTTGCTCGCCCTTCACAGTCCTCCCTGGTCTCATGAACGAATACCGGGTCCCCGAACTGAACGTGCAAAATGGCGTGCTGAAATCCCTGTCCTTCCTTTTCGAATATATCGGCGAGATGGGCAAGGACTATATCTACGCAGTCACTCCCCTATTGGAAGATGCCCTCATGGATCGGGACCTGATCCACAGGCAGACAGCGTGTGCCGCCATCAAACACATGGCCATCGGCGTCTTTGGCTTTGGTTGTGAGGACGCTCTGATTCATCTTCTGAACTATGTTTGGCCCAACATATTCGAAACATCGCCTCATCTTGTGCAAGCTTTCATGGACAGTGTGGAGGGCTTGCGCGTTGCACTTGGACCATTGAAAGTGAGTTGACTTTCGATCTAACTGGTAATTTGTATGTAGCTAGTTACTTTGTTTTTAGTCAATTCTTACGCACCGGCATGTTCCGGAATTCTGGACGTTGGTTATGTACCTAATTGCGCAAAGTTGCATTATTTAGTCAGCGCTTGTATTTTGGTAGATAGTCCCAGGTTTCCTTGCTGTAGGTATTTTTTATGACGTTTTACTCAGTTCTAATTGTAATGACTGTGACTTTTTATTCATGAGCGTGAGATGTGTTGAATACGAATTGATTCTTTTAGTTTTAACTGTAGTACATTTCTGGCTTCCTTAGCTGTAAATTGAAAGAACGTTTATTTTTTACGTAGTTGGCTATAACTGGTGAAAGGCTGAATTCATCTTCAACTAGTTGCTAAATATCTTAGTTATGACTATGGAGATTGAACAGAACTGTCTTTCTTTCATGGCTTAATTCTCTCAGGCAAAAAAGTGCTGTTACAAGCTGAAAGCTGCTAAACTAAAATGAATAGATACCTACAGTTGGATTGCACTTGAAAAAAAAAAAAATTATAGTTAGTAGCTAGCTACATGGCTCTTTAGTTTTGCCTTTGTTCCCAGTGCTTCTCTGGGTCATTTGTATATGTTATACACACTGAAAGCTCCAGTGCATCAGTCAGTATATAATTCTAATTTCCCACTTGATCATAAGCTTATAGGCTGAGACGCTATCGTAGTCTTCCCAGTGTGTTTTTCATGTGGTAGAGATTTTTTTGTCGTATTTCAAATCTGGTGCGGGTCGTGGCTGTATAAGAAGAATTTTACACATTATGTACGTACTTTAATTTCATTCTTGATCACTCTTGCCTTTCATTAGTTGCTCACTCCT
The DNA here is from genome assembly GCA_001587735.2 of Parhyale hawaiensis. NCBI lineage: Eukaryota > Metazoa > Arthropoda > Malacostraca > Amphipoda > Hyalidae > Parhyale > Parhyale hawaiensis. The sequence continues at coordinate 2,143,778 of LQNS02015106.1, forward strand.
TTACCACAGATCCTGCAGTACGTGCTACAAGGTCTGTTCCACCCCGCCCGGAAGGTCCGTGACGTGTACTGGAAGATCTATAACAACCTCTACATCGGCTCTCAGGACGCCCTCGTCGCTGGCTATCCTGTCATCAACAATACTGAGAACAACGTCTACACCAGGGACGAGTTGCACTATCTAATTTAAAGTAAATTTGCTTAGTCTCTTCTCCTAGTCTCTTGAGCAAGGCTAATTCCGTCAGCTTTTGATTGCCCAATAACAAAACCTTCACGAAAGCTCACTTACTTTTGGGGAGAAAATAGGTATTTGAAGGCAGATTCTCAAGTCTATTTAGCTTTTAACGGTACTGAGAATAATGTCGGCCCAAAGACAAAATCTTCACGATAGCTCGCTTGCTTTTGGGAAAAATTTTAAGGCTAATCGACCACTCATACATTGTCTCCCCGCTGGCTTGCTTGCCATTGGGGATAAATATCTTGAGTTGTTCTGTCAGGCTCGTGTTATATTATGCACATAACTTGACTGAGTCCCCCATTGAAGAAGTCCTTGAGATGAACGTTTAAGCCATTGCTTACTCGCTTATTACGCGTTGAAGTTGTAAATAAAACTCCTAGGTGTAATTCTAGAAATGCTTCACTTCTGCTAGTGATATCAATGAACTTGTTTTATATTATTTTTTTAACACGATTCTTGCGGCAGAAAATAGATTTTCCGCAATTTACTTTGCCTATTGGCGTTTTACCGTCAAAATACACCTGGAGTATTTTTTATGTCGAACATGCCCGCTGTTCTTGCTTTATGGTGAGTTATTAGGAGATCTAACTGATTACTGTGGCTCAGTAGGTGGTTTACCTGTAATATTTTGTAAGCGGGACGAAGCTTTCTACATTTGCGAAACTACCTAAAAGATATTCACGTAATTAACCAAGAATGAATATTTCGACTGAACTCTGGAAGACGATAACGACTAATTTTTCATCTTCCATTAATGCGATGTAATTTTCTGTCTAATTGGCAATTCACTGGTGGACATGTACATTAACTCTAGTTTTTTATACATAAGCTGTGCACTATGTAATTATGCCATTTTTCCTTTACAGTTTGTTAGTTTATTTTTTAATACTTCTACTATTATTGCTTGTTCTTTTCTTCGTTATCTTTCCGACAAAGTGTTCTCATGCAGATTTGATTAATTTTTCTTTGTCCTCTACATTCCCTCCTCTTGGAACTCCATTGTTATTGATCGGCAAACCCAAGCAAGCAAATATGCTGGACATAATAAAATCTTCGATGTCAGTGGCCCGAGAGTTCCGCAGGACAACTATGCTCTAGAGCGAACTCGGAACCCAAGACGACTAATAGTATTCTTTCTTTCTTATTACTCTGTGGTGTTGCTGGACGCGTGTGTGGGGGAGTTACAAATCGTGCTGTTTGCTGTTTCCACGAAAGCTAATGATTTAGTTACGCACAGGGTAGCGGAACATGTCTCTAGAAGGGCAGACTCCCCGACTGGCTGTGCAGTATACACCCTCCCGCGTGTATGCTTATTTTCACGTGGCTTTTGTTAATAGTTGTCTTTGATTAGGATTAATTTCCTTTGTTGTTGAGCGTTTGAAGCTTTGGCAGTTTGTATTTAGTGTACATAAGAGCAGCGTTCTTCTGCCTCTACCGTTAACTACCACGTTCGGTAACTTGTAAGTAACGTTAAAGGGGGGTCGGAAAAATACAAAGAAACGTCTGTTTTTATTCATTCATCAGCAACAATTCGGTAAATCATGCAGTGATATTTACTCATCACTTGGATGTTTTTTCTCTACTAAGTATTCTCCAAACGTGTTACTGACGCATCAAAACTTTTTTTTATCTTATCACATATGTGAACAAAGAAGTGTTCCGTGACTTCTCCCTCTTCTCCGCAACCCTATTGCGACGACTGCCTCGTATCTCTCACTGCCTTGCATTGAATGGCCGAGTGTCTCACTTTCTACGGCGAGCGGAGGGACTGCTATCCGGACCTGCATGGTCGGGATGCTGACTCCATCCTCCGAGGAATGCTTTCTGAGGGACCTCGCGGCTAATTTAATAGAAATGCTCTTAAGACTTATCTTACCAGATGTAACCTCTATCACAAACAGTGATGAACCCATTACGATAAATGCGATCGTCAAGTTTGGCTCTGCCCGTTTCTTTGTGAATTACATATACTATATGTAAAATTAATAATGATGATAATGTTCTCCTTACTACTTTAAAATATAAAATGAGAGAAATTCCGCCCCCTAGCGGCGCATGAGCCTGTGGGTAAACACAGGAATAGTTCGGCGCGACATAAGGCAGTGTGCCACTGAAGCGCTTGTAAAATTTCTTCCACTACTATTCCAATCGCTAGATTTCCTAGTTGCTCATTGGAAAAGTTTCAAAATTAAATCTAAGATTTAATTTATCCAATGTAGAAGCGCGCATAATTTCTTGTGATCTATTTCCAAATATCCCTTAAAATAAGATTGTTTTGAACTGTGTTGTTTTCCTGCGATGGTTACTAGGTGTTCCCGCCGCTCCACGTCGTTGCAAAGCGATGTTGACGACGCGTCTTTAGCTGCTGATGGTTCAGTCGGAACTCTACAGTTTAGTCCAATACATTTGGTTATTTATATTTTTCACGGTATTGCTGCTGTGTAGTAGAGTCTTTGTATTCTCGTTGTATGGTTATGCTAAGTATTACTCTGTTTACTGCACCTGCGACGTAGCAGTCTTTTCGAGTGGATATGTTCCTTATTTCCATTTCACACGAGCGTAGGCACCATATTCATCGTAGTGAGATAATATTATCACTCGGAGAACTTGCTTTCATCTCCCATGCAGATATAGCAGGAATCATCACAAAGAATAAATATTCTATTATCTTAGTATTTTAAAAATTATTTTATTAGTACAGTTTTGGGCTGAGTGATGGTATTGCCTGCCCGGTGTGGTTAGAACGTTGCTGCCCCGTGCGATAGAGCGCCTTCTTCTCATTGGTGTACTCGGATGGTAATTCTTTGAATGAGAAGAGTTGTACCTCGCTACTACTATTTGGTATCTTCTCATAGTAAATGTTTGGATGAGAACAGTTTTGTTTTAGATCAGAATAGTTTTGTTTTGGATATTGTGCGTCCAGAAAATCAGTCTATTAGCGTTAGCTAGGCCTTCGGAACCTCTCCTGATGTGCATAATTTGCTTCCTTCCGTTCTCAAGCTTTTACCAAACATGCTTTGTTGTATTTTTCCAGTGTGTCCTAACACTCTCGTACTTGGGTTCCACATTTTCTTGTCATGCTCCATGTTCCTTGCTCATACTCTTAGAAGCTTCGGTCACATGCCCGAGAAGGCTTACGCAATTCCTTCATTTAGTTAAATTCCCCAGGGAGCTCTTGCTTTTTGTCAGACGATTCACTGTATAACGGCTCTTATTTTAATGGTTAACTCGTTCTCTCATGGCGTGATCTCCGTACAACATTGCAATTAGCGCTCTACAGGCGAAAATCTCGTATTAATCCATGATAGAAAAGTTTACTGAAATGGTATGCCTGTTCTGAGACGGGACGCGACTGGAGTAGTGGCTATGACTTGCATTTCATGTATAAAAGCTAAAGCGTATTTATTTCTTTTTATTATTTTTTTGTGACTGGTCATTCACTGTAAAGAGATAAATATACGTCAAATCATGTATGCGTTTTGTCACACTAATAAATCCTATGTTACTGGAGTTGCCCTGCTAAGGGTGGCATCAAGTGTGATAGTGTTTATTGGATATCTATTGACGTTCCTTTTATTGGTAGCCCTCAGGGGCATATTCTGGCGGGCCCTTTCCCTGCCACAATATCTTTGGGCATCACGCACCCAAGGGTCCCGAGTGCCTTCTCTGCAAGGGATGTAGCATCTGGCCGCAGTTCCTGCTGAGAAAGTTTTGTAGAGTTAGGTAGGTCCTCTATATTTCTTTTCTGTTCCGCAAGGTGGGTCGCCGATCGAGGCGACAGACTTTTTCTACGGGGCTCTTGCCTCGCCCGTGTGGAGGGCCCACAGAAGGGACCGTCCGCACGGGCGCTTCTTTCTTCTGTCTTCTTCTCTTTTCGTCCTTCATCTCTTGCCACCTAAGCACAACGTTCTGGTCCGGCTGTAAGCCGAGTAAATCAATCTTAGATCGCTATTGATTGTCTAAGTTACAAAAATAGCGGGACAATACCAATGTAATAATAATAATAATAATTTTGTTTGGTAAACATCTCCTGACTCTGTTTGTTCTGTGTTTCCGCTTCTTTCCGAATAAAATTGCAAGTCTGATATCTCTCGCCCTCAGGGGCATATTGTGGCGGGCCCTTTCCCTACCACAATATGTTTGGGCATCACACACCCAAGGGTCCCGAGTGCCTTCTCCGCACGGGATGTAGCACTTGGCCGCAGTTCCTGCTGAGAAGGTTAGTTTTATAGAGTTATGTAGGTTCTCTATATTTCCTCTTCTGTTCCGCGAGATGGGCCGCCGAATGGTGGTAAGCGACCCATCCCATGGGACCCCTATGTGCTCCCGTGTGGGGGGCCACGGAAAGAGCCCTCCGCACGAGTGTTCGCTTTCTTCTGTCCTCTTCTCTTTTCGTGTTTCGTCTCCTTCTCTCTGCCGCACGGCTGAGCGATTTCGTTCGACCGAGCCGTGTGGAGTTGGAGATGCTCGAGCCTTATTTCCTGCCAGACATGGTGTACCTGGCCAAGATTGTTCTAATAGAAACTCATTTGAGTTCGACTAAACTTCTAAACTATATCATGCAGAATTGGATCGCTGTAATATAGTCTTTGTATCTAATACGGCGGGAAAAACCCACAATATGATAATAATAATTGATATCTCTCGAGAAAAGACGACCCAGGGAGCAACTAATAGAAACATTCAAGTATTTGAACGGCTTCAACGACGTTCCTACAACGGGACTCTTTGAAAGAGATCTCAATGATCGCTTGCAAAACAACGGTCAAAAACTCAAGCGTAAAGCTCGAAGAACGACATTAAGTCAGCAGTTCTTTCCGTACTTCATTGTCAGCATTGATGTTGTTAGTGCCTAATCAGTCAACTCGTTTAAGAATTGTCGACATACATTGGGAGAGACATCCCCCACAGCTAAGGATTCCTCCTCCAGGAGTCGCACATTCTTAACGGCCAAAGCCTCCGAGGCTTCCTTAATCAGTCTTCTTCTCTCGTCCGCTCCAACTACACTGTCTGACATCTTAACTCCGCATATCAGCGGCTATTGATCGTTATTGCGTACATTCATGATCGTCTCTTTTGCTGAGATTCTTCTCCCTCCGTTTTTTTTCTTCTCTTTTCCCCAGTCTTTTTATGTCCTACTAACATAGTGGCAATAACTCATAGAGGGCCGGGGCGTAAGTTTCGGTGTATCTTTGAGAATGGGCCTGGATCTTAGAAACTCCCGCTACCAAGCATATACTGGTACGTGCCAAGTGTTTTGTTATAATTGGTAGAGGGACGTTTTGCTACAAGTGACAAGGATTTGATCTCTGGGATACTATTAGTATCATTGTATTCTAGCTGAACTGCACCTTCCCGTGGTGGTACCGTTAGCATACCTACTTGACATCTCTCTTCTTCATTACTTCAGAGATATTTATTTTCTTGTTCCATCAAAATCTGAAGTGTAGGTAGAACCAACGCAGTCAGCGCCCGGTCCTACCAGACCGTGGTTTTCCCTTTTATTTGTTTATTTTGTGTTTCTGACCTTTTGATAGAAGGGAGGTCCCCGTCCGCGTGGAGGGGCGGACCCTTCGCGGTCCCCCCCTCTTTTCTGCCTCTGAATGACGGACCGCCCCCCCCCCCTCTAATGGACTTGGACATGAACGACGAAACCATCGAGCCGCCAGAGCCGGCCCCGTCGCGGCAATCCGCCGCGAGTGTGGGTGCGGGCTCTGCGCCGAGTTCCGACCACGGACGAACTGATTATGAGATGTTACCGTACCAGCCCCCCGGACGCACTGGCGGCAGGGTGGGCGGTAGGCGCCGACGCCGGTCGTGGCGGCGAGATCGCAGGCAGCTGAGGCAAGAAGAAGATTCGAATTTCCCGTTTAATTACGGAGCCCATAGAAACTTTAAATGCTTCTTTGATATCTCTACCAAAAAGGGAGACTACATCAGCAGTATAGATATCATAAGAGCTTACAATGACTTGCAGCGGACGCTGGGACGCAAGCCTGCCAGGGTCACCGAGACGAGGGCCGGCACACTCCTGGTCGAAGTAAAAAACGAGCAGCAATCGAAAGCGATGACGAGCGTAAGGCTGCTAGGGGAGTTTAGGTCTCCGCCGCGCACCAATGATCGCCTCAACCAAATCAAAGGCACGATCTATTTCCTTAATAAGCCAAAATACACCGACGGGGATCTCCTCCAGGCCCTCTCAGAGTCCGGAGTGAAGAGCGTTATAGGGTGAAGAAGGAAAATTGTCGAGACATTGATACTCCCATTTATATCCTCACCTTCGACGCTCATACCCTCCCAGCAGCAGTGGAAATTGGCTGGGTGAAGTGCCCAGTACGGCTCAGTATTCCTCGCGCTCGTCGCTGCTTCAAGTGCCAACACTATGGACACGAAGCAAAAACGTGTCGTAAAACAACCCCAATATGCCAAAATTGTTCAGGACCCCAACACCAACAACCATGTACCGCACCAACCAGGTGTGCCAACTGCAGTAAACCACACCCAGCCAACTCACCAACTTGCAGGATTTTAAAGTATGAACGAGAGGTCCTTGCTACCGAGGCCAAGGAGCGCGTTAGTTACGGAGAGGCCAGGAGACTGGTGGAGAGCCGTCAGGCCCGATCAGGCACGTGTTACGCCCGTGCTGTACGTGACTAGCGAGAGTGGGAGCGGTGCCCCTGACCCACCGGTACGACGAAGGCTGCCGCCCCGCGCGTCTCTGGCTGACGGGGCAACACAGACTGAGGGACTAAACCTGGCGCTGCTGCGCGAAGGGCTGCTGGGGCTTGTGCTGCCGTTCTGGGGATTGAGGATCTCTGTTCCAGGACCAGGTAGCGCGATAGCTACGCCGGTGGTCCCTGCGACGAGTACTGCCGACCCTCCCTCTTTGGCCGTGACCACGTACTCCGCTGACGTCCACCCTGCGCTCCTGGTTTCTCCATCGGCTCCAGTATATGACACTGCCGTTTCTCCCACCGCGACTGTGGCTACAGCTGTGGTTGCGCTAGCGATACCCCTTGGTGACATGTTGTAGTTACGTAGGGGGCGGCTCCGGAGGGGGTCGGGCGTGTGGCGGAAGGTATGAAAAGGAAGGTAGGGAACACAAGAAGTCAGTCACAGATAAAGGGCTGTCCCATAGAGAGGTAGGAAGGAGGGCGGTAGGGTGGGCGGAACACTCAAACAGGTGGTTTACAGTATGGGGGGCGCGGTGGCACTCGGGGCAGGAGTCGGAATCCGTCAGTCCGATCCTTTGGCGGTATGACATCAGGGCAGAGCAGAAACCTGAGCGCAACTATGATAGAGTGGAACGGGCCGCTCGGGAGAGGACCGTGACATTGTTGCGCCTACTGGCGCTCCCCTGTCGACTCCTCTATCGGGGAGGCCTTGACTGAGGCGGATTATATCTAGAGTAAGTGTGCCGCGGACACGGAGACCCCCCATCGTCCTTGCGGCACCTACTTCACCTCTCGGCGGGGGTTTTTACCCCTGAAGTACCGATCACCGCTGGGGCCGATGCTCCCTCCGCTGGCGCTGGCACGGCCTGCGCTGGCTCTGCTGAGGGTGCCCCTGAACCTGTGGCCCCTGGCTCTGCTGGGGCCGTGTGTGCCTCTGCTGTGCCTGATGCTTTGGCCTTGCTGGAGCTGTTGCCTGTGGCCCCTGTCTCTGCTGAGGCTATTTCTGCCTCGGCTGCGGCTTCTGGCTCTGCTGCGACTGCCTCTGGCTCCGCTGTGTCTGTTGCTTCTGGCTCTGCTGGATCTGTTTCTGCGCCTGTTGCCTGTGCTTCTGCTGGGGCTGCTTCTGCCTCTACCGCGCATGCTGCTTCCAGCCACGTGGGAGCTATTTCTGCCTCTGCTGCGCCTGTTTCTTCCGGGTCTACTGGGGCTGTTCCCGGATCTGCTGCGCCTGTTGCTTCTGGCTGCGTCGCGGCCCAAGTGGCTGTGCCTCGGGGAGGGGACGGACATAAACCGGATAGACCTACACAAAAAGTGGCAAAGAAAACTACTACAGAACAAACACAATCAGTACGACCAAAGACGCTTACAGCTGGTAAAAGCGATGGAGCGCTCCCGCGGAAACGCTTTCCGAGCAGCGATTCATCCCCTACAAGTTTCGTACCTCTTAAGATCTCAAAGAAACACCAGGATTTCCGTGGGACGTTTCGGTCCCACACGGGACGAGCAGCGTCACATGAAGCCGGAGCGCGACGAGACTTCGACCGACAACATCGTTCAAGCGAGCGGCGTGCGTCCTCACGGGACCAGGGTGTGGGCGGGAGACGGGCCGCGGCATGTCCTCCGGACACCACGCGGGGTCCTCGCCCCCTGCGGTGACTCTGAGGGCGTGGAGTGATGGAAACAGACAAAAGGACGACACCTCCCCAATACAGACAGTGATTACCGCACGCAACAGCCCCTACTCCTTCCATAACACGGCAGGAAGAGGCTCGAACAGGAAACATAGCAAATGAGTACGATACTACAGTGGAATATAAGAGGCCACAGAACTAACAAAGATAACCTAAACCGTTTGATGGTACTGCACCAACCTATATGCATATGCTTACAAGAGACCATGCTTGGTTATACCTAGCCTTCTTCGCCTCGGAACTATACTGCGGAGTATCTTTTTCCCCTACCCAGAATCCCGTCCATGGAGCGGGACTCGCTATCCTCACCAAAACAGAGTCTCTGTGCCTGAGGGTGCCACTTAACACACCCTTACAGGACAACGGATAAACTATCACGAAGAGGTGAAAATCCTCGGAATGATAATAAATAGAAGACTGTCCTGGAAACCCCACGTAGAGATGCTTAGAACACAATGCACGCGTAGGCTCAACCTACTAAAGCACTGACGACACTGTCGTGGGGCGCCGACCGGCAAACCCTTTTATAATGTATCTCTATCAAACCCTTGTACGCTCGAGACTGGACTACGGCTGTGTCGTTTACCAGCCCGCGAGGACTAAAGTCCTAAAACGACTGGACGCTGTGCACAATTCAGCACAGCACTAAGGCTATGCACCGGAGCCTTCCGTACATCACCCAATACCAAGTCTACTCGCTGAGAGTGGCGAACCCTGCCTGCAACAGCGCAGGGTGCAACTTGCCTATCAGTACTTAGCCCGCTTAGAACAAGTCCCTCGCTCCCCGGCCTGGGACAGTGTGTGCCGAGACCGGACAGAGGGAGCAGACTTTCCGTACACACTTCCCTCCTCCAACGACTAAGAAGCCCTCTCCTTCATAGCGGAAATCGAGCCATTCAAGGTGGCCCAGGTCCTGTTTCGACTTTTTGCCCCGGTACGCAATACCCAAAAAAGAAAGATTCACATCCTCTCTTGCTAAAAACACTCTTCACGGAGCACGTGGGAGACCAACACGGTGACTTTGTCCCCATCTATACTGATGGCTCTAAGATGGGAGACAGAGTTGGATGCGCAGCCACTACGACTGGTGAAACTAGAGCATGCCGGCTATTACCGGAGACCTCGACTTTCACCGCCGAGTTGTTTGGCGTGCTCACGGCGTTGCTCCTCATTGGAGACAGCGATGGAAGGAACTTTACAATATTCTTCAACTCATTGAGTGTAGTACAAGCCATCCGAGCGTACGATAGCATCCACTCCGTCATCACTCGAATGGTAAATACGATACAACAACTACAAGAGGATGGAAAGTCAGTGTGTATTTGTTGGGTGCCTGGTCATGTTGACGTCGCGGGCAATGAGCTCGCCGACGAGGAGTCGAGGCAGGTGGCCCTGTCGGATTTGCCCGCGGCAAACCGTGCAGTCCCTTGCCGAGACTATTACCCACTAATCAAGCGAAACCTGCGCAAGCTATGGCAACCCCAATGGCTAGAGCGGAGAAATAATAAACTACGGACAATCAAAGAAACCGTCCGACAGTGGCACTCGTCAGCTAGCGACGATCGCCGAATGGACGTTGTACTGTGCCGCCTACGTATTGGGCACACGAGACGCCCTCACGACTATCTGCGGATGGGTCGTCCGCAACCTTACTGCGATGACTGCGTCTTACCTCTCACTGTCTTGCATTTAATGGCAGAGTGTCCCACGTTTTCCGACGAGGTCTCGGGATAAGCCGTGGTTTGACGACCAGTGTCGGTTAGCGTTCGAAGCTAAACAGGCGGCGTATCAGGCATGGCGGCGTTCGCGTGACCACACGTTGAGGCAGACCTATGTTGATCATAGGGCCGAGGCTAAGCGTGTGTATGGGGAGGCTCAGCA
>LQNS02015106.1:2182671-2192739 GCA_001587735.2 Parhyale hawaiensis
TTGAACGATGCCGCAATTTAATTGAATCTTGCCCTCGAAGATGTGTTGAAGTCATCAAACATAAAGGATCGTTCACAAAATATTGATTAAGGATGAAGGTTTTTGTTAATTTGTTTTGTTGCGTTTTTTGTCGAGTGTCCCTTAATTCTGCTCCCACTAAATTCATAATTATAAGTTAAATATACATAACTTTTTTCTTTTTCTTCGGATCGTAATAAATTCTTAGCATATTATTGGGTATCACAATACCTCTTTTGTGTAAAAATTTCAGCGTTGAACCTTTTACAGTTTTTGAGATATGAATTTTTTTATTTTTGTCCCTTAATTATGCTCGCAACTGTAACCTACCTATTACGTCCACACTTTTGCCTTGGCATAGTAGTTCGAGAATAGTCATAATGCTCAAGCAGCTGTGAAGTGGTCGAACGTTTATGGCGAAAGCCATGTTGATTTGATGTAAGCAGGTTATTGCTTTCTAAATGATGTACTATAGGTGTGTTCTAAACACCCTTTCAAACGTCTTCACTACGTGGTTGGTCAGGGAGACAGGTCTATAGTTGGCTGGATCCATGCTATTTCCAGCTTTAGGATTAGGTGAAATAAGCGCGTGCCTGCAGGTGAGTGGAATTACTCCATCATCCATTGATTTTCGCCACATAAGGTATAGGGGGTAAGAGATGGAGATGCTTAGCTTGCACACCTTGAGGATTTTTGCAGGCACATCATCTGGTCCCGCTGCTCTGTTGCCGCTCAGTTCATCATCAATGGCTAGTTCAATGTTTAGTTTTGCGAACTCAAAGTCAGTAGGGTAGTTTGTAGTTAAATTAGTTCTTGGGATTTCAGGATTTTGAATTTTATCACTGAAGACTTTTTGATAATGACGGCTTAGTATTTCGCTCATTTATTGGTCATCCTCAACAAATGATCCTGTATCATTCCCCTGCGGCCCGTTTTCGATTGATCGAGGAATGATGTGATGCATAGGCACAAAAATATTTGCTATTCCTTTTTATTTTTTCGGTGGCTTTCTTTTCTTTTTCTTGTTTTTCTTCATCGTGTGGACTTGGAAGCTGACGTTCTATCTCATGTAGCTTCTTTTTGCACTCGAATTTGCTTTGTAGTAACTTCGTTGATTACTGGCATTTGATAAGTTTTGCTCATTTCTTGAGTAGTCCTTTAAGGAATTTGTGGTGTCGACTTTTATTAAATTTTCTTCTCACCGAGCTAAGGTACTTCATGCACTTTTCCATTAAAATGTTTTAAAATATCTCATTTATGCTTTCATTTTCTATTGAGTTATTTAGAATTACGTTCCAGTTTACTGACTGCAGTTCTGCATTCAAGCCGTCCCAATTTATTCATTTATCGTGTACGTTCAAGTCCCATGCACTGAAAATGGAGTTTATTTGCGAATTTTTCTGCGGTCTATGGGAAGTTGAAATCACCAGTTATATACAATTGATACCTACTCTGAACTTCTTTGCAATGTGTGTTGATCACTTGCAACATTACGGCAAATTTTTCGGTGGTACATTTTGGTGGTCGATAGCACACAACGCACATCAATCTAAGTTTTGCAATATTAACAATAATACAATCACACATTCCATTATAGAATTTGTGCTTTGTATGTGAACCAAGGTAATCTCTTACGTATAATGCAACACCACCACACTTCCTATCTGTGCGGTCACTTCTATGCAAAACATAGTTTTCTATTTTAACTTCTGCATCGTTAACTGCATCATCTTGATGGGTTTCAGTAACGGCAAGGAGTTTAGAACCTGCATCATTTATTATATCCTGCAGTACCATTTTGTTTTCTGCAATTTTTCGTTAACAGGCCTCGTATGTTTAAAACGTGGATTTTGCTAAGTATTTCATCTTTATTTGATTTCAGTTCATGGTGTTCCTTCTGTTTTTGGCTGTTTGCATTTTCAGTTGGTGAGTTGTTCCAGGATCCTACCCCCACAGTTGTGTAAGATTCTCTGCTCTTAGTGGAATTCAAGGTGCTATTGGCCCTCCATGCTGCACTTTTTCCATATACCTAAGTCTCCATGGACGTGATTTTTTAAAGTGTTTGTGAAAAATTTTGCCTCTTTTGCAAATCTCTCCTCACATCTTGATTGTAAACACTCTTATTACAGTGATTCGTGGTAATATCTCTTTCCACATTGTACTGGTGGTTATTTTCTCCGTACTTGTGAATTTGTATGCGATTGAGTTTTGCCATGGCCTCCCCGAATTTTCCCCTCGTTCAGCGTGGGTGTGCCTATGATGGGCAGTGGGAGCCGGTCGAATGGTTCCTTTCAGATGTATTTCAGGACATGTGGTATCGAAACACGTGCCATTTCTGAATGATTCTTGGCACAATCAGGGATGAAAGAAATTGCATTCTCGTTTTGGGCTGCAACCTTGTCTGCCAAATTTCATGAACCCAACTATGGCACCTCTTTGGATGGAAAAATTTGCATCCTTTGCCTGAAATTCCATATTTACATTTGTTTTTGGCATAGTACTTGCAGATTCTTGGTTTCTTCTCATTTTTGGATATCCAGTTCCCTTCAGAGCTACTTCTTTTCTTCACATTGCTCCGTGCTATTTCATAACTGATTTCTTTCACATCATGATCGCCAGTTTCCACATATTTTTGAAGTGGTTCTTCTCCTGCCGTTTTCGGGCTTTCACCCACTGATCCCTTTGTATCAGACGCTACGCATTCTTGGCTTTGCGTTGAAGCTTGTAAGCATCTTTCACAATTCCACATGAAGCTTTTGGAAAAGCTTTTAAACATGTCTATCATACCCGGAGCTAACTTTGCACTAAGAGCACAGAAAAGAAATTCACATTTTGTGCAAGCAATTTCGGTGTAGTATTTGTAGTAGTTTCTCTACACCAGGTACAAACCCAATGTTGCTTCTCAGTGGATCTTTCATTAACTGACGCATGAGTTATTCTCTTCGCACAGCACACACTGAATAATCTATTGTGCGTTATCTACGAAGAAAAGGTCTAAGACATTTTCATTTCTCGTAGGTGAAGTTCATTTGGGTTATTGAAAATTCTTCCATCATGTGCACTAGAGAGAGCCTGTTCTTTTTCATCTCTATTGGCCGATGATGTTCTGGATAGTAGGCTACGAGCTTCCAGTTTCATCTGGCAAGTCTGTCGTTAGCATTTTAAAAAGGTGCTTGTGGTTCACAAACTTTATCCAAATCATCAGTTGAGTTTCAAATTACTGGTTTGAACTGTGTTTTATTGCGACCCTTTTTATTGCCTCCCATAACTGAAGTCTACGCTTTCCCTATTAAGCGAACTACGGTGTGGTCACTGGTCTCGCTAGTCACACGGTCGAGTTTATAGCCAGGCTGGCACACTGCACAACACTTACTTAGCTTATTGCTTTCGAGAAAAATCTATAGCTTTCTGATTTATGCACTCTAATGGAGCACTGTACACGTAAAAACCGACCGCCACGGAGGGTAACTGGTAATGGCAAATCCTAATTTCTTTCATAGTAAAACAATGGAAACTTAGAAGTCAAATATATCGAGAACTAAGCAATTCCGACAAAAATGTAGTTTTTGAAAAGTCTTAGAATGCCTTACTCTACCTAAATATGCCAGCAAAAAACTAACCATTACGCATATATAGTCACCAATACCGGTAAAATATTGTATCTCGCAAGAAACACTCCTCACCATTGCACAATTAGTTGAAGACTGAACCGGTCGTGTTCCAACAATGGGTGCGTGCTCGTGTTCCAATAACAACTGTGACGCGCGGCGAAACGGTCGTATATAAACAGAACTTCAAAGGCTTCCCCACGAAAACGTTATTCTTTAAAAACTGCTTAGAATGCCTTACTTTACGTAAATATTTCAACAAAATATGCTCGCCATTTCACAATTACTCGCCATTGCACAATTATTTTAAAACTGAATACGGCGTGTTCCAACAATACGTACGAGCATCGCACTCCTGTTGGTAAACAAAGCTACAACGCGACATGGCTGTAAAACCTTGTTCTCTCTTGGGATAGTATTTAGTGAAGTGGTAAGTAGCTACTTGTCACTTGACTAACTACTTGCCAAAACTCGTTTACACTCTTTTATATTTGAGGTGTGTACAGTGCATTAGTGGCTACTCCCTGATGAGGGCTACGCCCTGCTCACTTGCCTAAAAAGAAACAATGAATTGAGAATTTAGTCCAGTAGATTAGTAACTGACTAAACAACTTGACTAAAATTTTACTGTTCGGCACTTAACTACTTACCCCTTGACTAAATTCTATTCGAAGTACGAACAACGCTTAATGACGGATCTGATAGAAAAACAATGGGAAGTTTATTGTCAAATATCTCGAAAACTAAGCATTTGCGACGAAAATGTTATTCCTTAAGAAACGTCTTAGAATGCTTTATTTTACCTAAATATGTCAAAATACTATATTTTGTGATTAATACGGATTTCAAAAAAATTTACCATATTATATTTGGAAATTTCCTATCGTTCAGTTGAACGACTCCTAACCAACTGCGCTACAGTACTGATATCGTGTTGAGCTTATAGTAAATCAATATCTCAAAAACTACTCATTTCCAAGGGCTGTGACTAGAAGATAATGTTCAGCGCGTCACTATCTACGAGAATACTGGTCTAAAATTCTTGAGTTTGTTTGGGGAGTTATAGTAAAAAATACCTACCAAAAACTTTATAGCCTATGGAAACGGAGGCGTTAAAAAACTTCGTACGACGTGGGAATTTAGTATTGCTGAACGATTCTTTGCACTCGCTAATAAAAACACGGGTTTCCGCAGCTAATCGTCCGAACGTTTTGTTGAGCCCTCGTAACAAATGCCCTGAGTTAAGAAAAATGGCAGTAAAATGTTAGCCGTCAGTTCATTTTGCTCTTCAAGTGCCGTTAGTTAAGTTTCGGGCATCTTTTTAAACTTGGAAGGATTAAGGACCAACATTTTTTTCAAATCTGTGATATTTAAATTGATGCATCAACTTCGGACGAGGAGAGGACGAAACGCGTTCGACTAGATTGTATACAGGCTCACTACGGGTCACTCAATCCAGGAAAATTGTACCTTAAAAAAAGTCTCAAAATTGAAAGCAATAGGTATATCGCTTTAGTAAAAATTTGATGAATTGAATGCCTGATTTAAACCCAAGAGAATCAGAGCATTATTCTGGTAGATAATGATGCACTGAATACGAAATTATATATAGGCTACAGCGTCGAAAATGAGTGAATTTTGAACTGAAGCACTCTGAGAGCGCATGCCTCCGCCAAGCAAGGCAACGTAAGGAAAAATTCAAATTGGTGCTGAGAGCATGAGTTTCTTTGTAGCAACCTTAGAATCTAATCATTTGTGCCTCTAGATAGTATCAACAATTACTGCAATTTTTTTTTAAGATCTGCACATAACTTTTAGAGTTATGCTGCTTTCAAACATTATGGCGAACTTAAGTCAAGCTTACAAACGCACAAACCGATTTGCACCAAAATTTAATTATTTAGGTAGCTATGTCTTATAACATTACTAACAACTCCTGTAAATTTCATAAAGATCCATTCAGAATTTTAAGTTATTGTGCTAACAAGCACGAAATCAAACACAGCAACAAACACACGAACGAATGAACAGATCAGCACAATTATTTGGTCATTTACTCTACGTAATAAACCTAACAACTCATGTAAATATTATAAAAAAATTGTCTATAACTTTTGAGGTATGGCTGTGACAAAAATGAGCCAGCCAAACAAACAAACGGATGGGCGAATCTTCACCAAAATTGAATCATCTGTTCCTCCTAACATGCTTAACAATCTCTGTAAATTTCATCCAAATCCGTCCATAACTTTTTGAGTTATCTTGATAACAGACAAAGAGAATAACAGACAGACGAACCCGACAGAAACATAACCTCCTTGACTGAGGTAAATATTTATTTCTTGAGCCCAGTATCCAGGCGTGTTCGCATTTCATTCATCTTGATGCGTTCGCTCAAGCTAGCGGATGCTGCGCGTTCAGTTGGCGGAAGGAGGTGTGGCGAATGTGCAAAACTGAAGGATGAAGCAAATCCATTATCTCAAAGCGCAGCATTAGTCAAGTTAAGTAAAGACAAACATCAATTTTATCCCTCGTAGTATTCACAGGTCTCAAACAAAGGGATAAAAATTGATATTTGTCTCAACTTTAATGATCAAAATCACTGTAATCTCACATAACATTAGAAAATTAAAAAATGTAAGCTCACAAAATACGCCATGTTTGTTAAAAAAAAGCAACTGATTGTTATTCTTTCATGATCTCACTTGCACTAGTTCTTCAGGTCTTAGATAATCTAGAAATAGGCTGTCCCCTTTGAAATTGGGCTATAGGATTATGGGATAGGAATGGGATTTTTAACAGAAGCAAAATATAAACAAAAATACTAGAGGCCACTCTGAGAGTTCATACCTCCGCCTAGCACGGCAACGGCAACGAAAAATTCAAATTGATTCTGAAACCATAATTTTCTTTGTATCAACACCAAAATCTAATAATTTATGCCTTTCGATAGTATTAATAGTTTCTGTAATTTTCCTGAAGATCCGTGCATAACTTTTTGACTTATGCTGCTGACAAACATTATGACAATTATAAGTCAAACACTCAAACGGACAAACCGATCATCACCAAAATTGAATCATTCATGTCTCAGAGCATTACTACTAACAAGGCCTGTAAAAAGTATAAAGACCCATGTAAAACTTTGAGTTATTGTGCTTACAAGCGCAAAATCAAACACACGAACGAACAAACAGATCATCACAAAAGTTTGTCATTTACTCGTCGTAATATACCGAAGAACTCGTGTAAATTTCATGAAAATCCGTCTATAACTTTTTGAGTTATGTCATTAAGAAAAATGAGGCACACCAATAAACAGAACAATCAGATGGACGGAAATTCAACAAAAGTTACTGTTAACATGCCTAACATTCAATGTAAGTTTTGTAAAGTTCCGTTCGTAACTTTTCGAGTAATATTGGTGACAGACAAGCTGGCAGACAAACACGACATAAACAACCTCCTTGGCGGAGGTAATAAAGAACCAATGTTGTGACTGTATATGTCGTGCGCGAATGAATGGATTTGCGCGATTGATCGCGCTGCGCAAACGATGGATGTTGTAGGTATTAGGCCGTAACTTCGGGTAAGTTGGACTATATTCGGGTTTAATATCGGGTTGGTTAGGGGAGGCAAGGACTGTTTTTTTTCTTTCATTTTAAAATTTGAACGATCGATCATTTGCGCAGCGCGATCGATCGCGCGCAACATATATACGCGCCATCGTTCATTTGCATGACACTTCTATATGTAGACAGAGTGAAAAAAAGTTGATGCACAGATCGGGTTCGTTCACCTGATTGAAGGCGTAGAGATGAAAAATGGAATAACGTGTGAACACGGCATGAGGGACACAGGAGGGGTCAGACCGTTAACAGGAAAGCTAGGCAGACGCGAACAGTTTCTCTCAGGGAATAATAGCATCCGACAGGCGTCGTAACTTCACTAGTGTAAGCCAGAATATAAAAACACCAACCCGGACAAGCGTATACTATCATTTGAAAGGAAATGGAGAGAACGTGTTTAAAATGCTAACGACTATGTCAGTAAAGTGGATTTACAGGAGCTGGCAGCTTTTGATATCTAGTACGTAAAATATACGGTATATCTCGTTATTCTCATATCAGGTTCCTTTTTACGGGTAGCCTCGTCACCTGGAGACCCCATATGTATGACATTAGTTATCGCAGGCTTACCTTGGTTGCAGGTGTATCTGTTTTTCACGCCTATCTTTCTTCATACTATTCAGTTTTGATCTTTCTTCCGAATTCCTGTACCCATGCCTAAAGATTCAATATGGAAACAACCCCGTGTCTTTCGAGATGATGGATGTCCTATTGCTTCTACTTCTTGTTCTCCATCTTGCAGATATTACTTCTCTTTAAACACCGCATTGTGTCTACAGGAAGATCAAAACAATGTATAATTGTAATCTAGTGAGATCAGGCTTTTGTATATCCTGAGAGTCTACATAGTTCCAATGCCAGCGAGGGAACTCACAAATGTATACTTGCCTTTGCTATAGGGAGGGGCTTTCGGACAACTTTCGTTCTACTATTCCACCTATACTGCCCTATTCTACGTCTGCAAACGATATTCGTTCTGCTTTTCTTCCCGAAACCTACTTTATTTTCGTGCGCAATGAGACTTGTGGACCTTCGTGCACCAGTACTTCATATCTTTTACGGGTATTGCCTTTGAAAGCCCTAGCGCAGTGACTAGGGAGGCCTACACAAACATTTGTAGATAATATAAAATAATACGATGTATTTTGCCATTTTTCAGTTCTTGAGTGTCGGGTGTTTCTCTAGTCATTTCAAATAATGACCAAGGATTGTTAATGCAGCACACGCACTTTGGTTTTCCGTCTTGATAAGCTTATCGACTGCCATTCATTGAGATACGCGTGTAGCTGAAACCTGCTTTCGTTGTAAATCCGTATCTTAACTTCCACCTCGAATTCAATCCCTTGCATGTGTACCGATGGGGTACGTACCAAGCCTCCAGTACAATGAGCGACACATAAAGGATACATACCACATAGTGTTGTTTATACTTGAACGACAAGATTATATGCTGCATTGAAAGGTTAAAGGACTATATTTGTCATGTGTGTAAAGGGTCTAGAGAAGACGGTTGTCAGTTAAGTATTGTTTACAGTTTATCTTTGTTGCCTTCGCCAGCCGTTGATCGTCAAACAGAGCGTTGCTCATCCATTATTGACCATCATAACTTCAGTGTAATTAAGAGGTACCCTGCAGAAAGACGTGAAGTGAATATCTGGTGAACAATCGAAGTCACTTTTTGCTGAAGGGTTAAAACATATATCGAATAATGATATTCCGACCGCATTTATCTTTGTTGCAAACAAGTGGAATCGTGATTTGTTGATAAACCCCAGCAGCGGGAATGGAGTTTATTTAGAAATTCCAGCGGAAATGGGCTTAGTTTATAAACTCCAGTGGAAAGGAAATTTTTCATAAACATCAGTGGAAATATTAATTATTTATAAACCCCAGCTGAAACGGGCACGGTTGAAATCGCCAGCAATTGGTGGTGTGAATGTCGCGCGTAGAAAGATTCCAGATTAGGTCTAATAATCGCCAGTGGGTCTTGAAGACAACGAAGCCAGGCAATTCTCATCACAGCTGTTTTTTGTCGTCTGTCTTGGAAAAGCTGTTGAGGTTCTCTGCAACCTTCTTGGCTGCGGAAAGTCGTCTATTCCTGTGCTTCGAAGATACATCACATCGCAATCAACAGAGAAGCCAAGACTTATCATCATTGGTGTTTCTGCCATCGTCCCGTTCAGGTAAGACAGTTTCTTTGTGGGAGTCACACATGTATGAGTCTGACAGTAAAGAATTAAGGTTTGACCATATTTAGTCGGTTGGAGTGTGAATTGGAGTGAATTCTCTGCTGCTGGCTCGGCGAACTCCAATGACTTTCGTTTAAGGTTACCCTTTGGTTTAAACCAAATTGATAATACCATATTCATAGCAATATGGTTCATGTTGTTGAGAGCAGTTATTGCTAAACTTGCCCAATGACGGACATCGTCTTTGCCTTTCGTGTGGATGCCTAGCCCCCTCCCTGTATTGTTTCTTACGTCCAAAAATAGTTTTCCTTATTATGTTGAATATAACAAGGAAAAATATTTTATTTTGGTATTGACGCATATATATAATTGTTCCTAGTGCTAGGCCATCGCCGACTTACTACCAGTTTGATTTTCTTATCACCCGATTAATCCCCAGTCTTCGCTGAAGTCCGTTTACGGAACAATAGCTTGTGTGGAGTAGGTACGACGACACACGCCCCTTACCGCGCTCCGTAATTCATCCACTTACCACAATTTGCTTACTTGCTCGCCTGCTGATGTAGTTGATTCATTCTGCACTTACTGCTGCACGTTTCTTATTCTTTAATTTTAAACTAGCTC
>LQNS02015106.1:2194586-2205107 GCA_001587735.2 Parhyale hawaiensis
CATCCATTCGACGTAGCCGTTTGTGACCGATTGTTGCACGGCTAGGTCAACACACAGAGTCTCCAGGATCTCGGTAGAGAAAGGCATAAGAGCACAGAGTTAGTAAGCGTCTTAATGATTATACAGGTATGTTACTCTATCGGTACACTTTCCCAGGTGCGTTTTTACGTTTAAGGCATTAGCAGCCGTTACTTGATTTGAATATGATTTGAATAAAGTTAATTTACGTTACGTGTTTTTTAATTAACCTTACATCCAAGTGAGTAAGTTCAATAGCAATGGGATATTCGTGGACCACAGAGCAACACTTATTTATACCTAGGCAAAGCAGGGTACAAACTCGGCAGATTATCCATAGGTAATGAATGATCGTCGGTGTTGGTGCCCACTTCGGCTCGCTGTCGTACATCCTTCAGTCTAGACGTGAGTCTGCTTCCCTTCTCTGTGATGCTTTCCTTCAGGTTATCTTTAGCTGCGCTAAACCTATCCTTTTTCTCTCTCACACTGTCTCGGACGTGAGCGAACCTGTCTGTCAAAGAGTCTGTCACATGTGTTCCCTTACGCTGCAGTAACCATCGAACCACCAGAAAACTAAGAACGATGGAGTGTATGACCACGACGACGGTCAGTGCAGTTTGTGAATAGATTGAATATGATTGAACTTCTTCGACAGTAAGTCCGTACGCATCGAAGTCAATGGTATACTTTTCTCCCTTATCAGGCAACTGCCTGATCATTTCACGCAGACTAGCGTGAATTTTTCCTGTTTCATTCACATCAATAAGTAATAACTAGGTAGCACTTATATCCAATGTTCTGGTGTCATTGTTTAGCTCCAGTTCTACCGTGCCATCAAAAGACTCGTTAACAATATTAGCGCAGATCTTTCTTAGGGCTGATAGCAGATCGTCTCATGAAATCGGGCTTTGAAAATTTTAGATTATTTCAGAAAGAATAGGATGGGCCATGTGTTAGGTTTGTTAGGTTCGTCCACCCCTAAGTTATGCGGAGCAGCCCACTCAGGGTGCACCCACAATAATTGCCATGAAGTACGGTACTTTAGCATGAGCTATGGGCCTTGATTCGGGGACGTCTTTTCTCAGTGCCCAGAATGCTTCCTTCTATTTCCATACTCCTGCTGATCTTTTTCTCTGTTTTTCCTCTTTTTCGGACTTATTGTTCCCGTGCGCCTTTATCGTGGGTGGGAAAACGCTCGAGTATCGGTTCCTCATATCTCTTTGCATACTGTATGTCGCTTCCTTTTTCTCTCTTGGAAAGCTATCTTTGTGAAAAATTCACCGTTTTAACGGGAAGAAATTAAAAATGCATCTGCGTTTTCCTCCGTTTTCAAAATTTGGAAAGGAGCTTTAAGTGTCCGTCGTTTCACTGGAAGAGCCTGCATGTAAATGACATGGTTAGCGAGAAGAATAGTCCGCTTTGTCTTACGACAGAGATTTTTGCTCGGTTTCTGTGATATCACTGGGACTGTCTCTCGATAGGCCTGTTAATGTGAAGTTTCCCACGGCTCCGTGCAATCCCAGGTCCAGAAGTTCTATAGTACCTTGCGTGTCTGTTAAATATCACTTTAGTTTCCTACGCTCTTGACTGCTATAGTGATATTTTTAAACACCAGCGATAATGTTATTAATGTCGTATTAACTGGGCACCTGTCACATATATAAGGGAAGTTTTTTAATCGCCAGAATATGTTACAAAGCCTACTTATAAAAAGGTAGGCGCACTGTTTCAGTAAACGAAGATCGTAGAAGCAGGATTTCCTGGAAAACTTTCACTGTCGAAACATAGATAGGTACCCACAAAGCGATCAGCACAAATCAAACACAGTTGCTCCTTACAGAAATATAAATGTGGTATATGCTGAATTAGGTATCAACGAATGATTCACAAACAATACCACTATGCACTGTGCGAGAAATTATTTTCTTGGATACATAGTACTCTCTTTTGACCATCAGGTAAGAAGAGCGTTCATCGTTCGATTGGTTAAGGCGCTACCACGATGTTAAAGGTCTCAATGACGTGGGAACGGAACCGGTCCTGCCCCCAAGCATATTCGAAAAGGACCCCTGAAACAATAGGATCAAATCTGAAAAATGTGATGGGAAGCACTTTGTGTTTTTGTAACAGAGAGACAGTTTTTGATATAGAAGCGCTAAATATTTTCCGTTGCGAATAATAGAAACGTCAAAAAGTCCGGCCACTGCAATGGGCTGCCGGACACTTCGGTCATCGCCCGTAATATTGTTTTACAGAGTATAATTACACTGTAATTTGTACCATCTTATACGGAGGCGTAAGCTAGTTTATGTAATCACAATATAATAAATTTCATCTGCATGTTATGGTTTATTCTAACGTGCAGTTGTGCTCCTTTGTGAAGTTGCAAATTCAAAACGTGCGGTCGTAAATCAGACTAAATCCTGATTTGTGCAGTTGGTAAATTTGAACTTCCCTTAAATTTGCATGGCTAGGTTGTAATAGACACAAATAAGAAGGAACTACACCTGAAGTTACTTATAACTGGCCAGAACAAATTATTTTCATTAACCTTACAACATAACCTTACTCTTCGGGTTTCGCATCAGAGTTTGTGTAGCTCGAAATTTACTTTAGAAGAGACCCTGATGTATTTGAAAGTTATATAGGTCATTCATCATCCATCAAGGGTTTATTAGTATTCGTAATTAGATCACACAATATGATACTCCTGGCCATTTCGGTTGAGACGGTGTCCATGCATGTTTGGGTGTCTGTTTCGCTGTCCAATTAGGGTTTGTTGCATAAAAATTATGCCTCGCCTCAGTTTATTTTCTCTGAATTTTCTTCGGGTTTGTCTGTCTGTTATTCTGTCTGTCTGTCTGTCACCAAGATGACTCAAAAAGTTATGGACGGATTTTGACAAAACTTGCATCGGTTGTTAGGAATATTAGGAAGAACAGCTGATTAACTTTTGGTGAAGATCTGTCCATCCGTTTGTTTGTTTGTTAGTCTGCCTATTTTTTGTTAGTGCCATAACTTAAAAAGTAATGGACGGATTCTCATGAAATTAACATGAATCGTTTGGTTTATTACAGAGAGTAAATGATCACATTTTTGTGATGATGTGTGTGTTCGTTCGTTTGTCGTTGTTTGATTTTATGTTCGTTAGCGCAATAACTCAAAAAAATTATGGATGAATCTTTATGAAATTTTCAGACATTGTTAGTAATGTTAGAAGACATACTTGATTAAATTTTGTGCTTGACTTGTGTTTCTTAAAATGTTTGTTAATGCAATAACTCAAAAATTATTAATGGATCCTTGTGAATTTTTTTTGGAATTGTCAGTAATGTTCAAAGACATAATTGATTAAATTTTGGCGATGATCGGCTGGTCCGTTTGGGTGTTTGACTTATATTTGTTGAAATGTTTGTTAGCGCAATAACTCAAAAATTATAGCTTAATCCTTGGGAAATTTTCAGGAATTTTAAGTAATGTTAAATGATATAATTGATTAAATTTTTGTGATGGTCGGTTGGTCGATTTGTGTGTTTGACTTATGTTTAGTAAAATGTTTGTTAGCAGCATAATTAAAAAAGCTATGAACGGATCTCTAAGAAAATTACAGACACTGTTAATACTATCAAACGATACAAGTCATCAGATTTTGGTGTTGATACAAAGAAAATCATCGTTTCCGGAGCCGATTTGAATTTTTCGTTACCGCTGCCTTGCTTGGCGGAGGCATGCACTATCATAGTTCTCTAGTTTATATTGGTTTGATCTTCTTCTTTGGGATCAGTATACCCAACTAATGGTCATGGAAATGCTGCTTTGGATACATGATGCTGGCAACTGTCATGACTTTGTAATGACCGGCGTCTGATTTGCTGACGGCATCAGTTGGCACCTCTTTCCAGTCATACCTTGGGCACATTGGGAGCTGGAGAAGGTTGTACCAGCTGCTGACATAAGGAAGGTTGTGTACGTTTCGGTTTGAGGAGGTGTGTTGAAAGGCAACCAGTCATATACGGTCTTGGAAAAAGCATTGTTTGATGATTATTACCCCTTGGCTATTGAGGCTAAAGAAGTACCTAGCTTCCAGGGCTTGGCAAAGTATGGGTCGCGTAAGGGTGAGGCCAAGCTCGTAGATGAGAGGGCTCAGCAGCGCCATATTCTGCTTTCCAAGAAATGTCTGTTGAATAATCCACATCACTGGTGTAATGAACTGAAAAGTTTACGTTTTGATGCAGAGCTTTCTTTGCCCTCCCTTGTCGGGTGTGGTGGTGGTGTCATTGTTGAACTCTTGGCTAAGGCGAACTCCTGTAAGGAATCTTGGGGGATCTTGGGGTGAAAATACAAGATAATGCCACTTTTGAAGATCATGTGGCTCGAGTTGTTACCATAGGCAAGAAGTGGAGCGGTTGGGTGCTTCAAACTTTCTCTTCACGAGAGGCAGACACAATGCTCACCTTATGGATACAACTGATACTGTCAAGGATTGAATACTGTTCACCTCTTTGGATGCCAAGCAAACAGTAAGACTTAGAGCGCCTCGGGGCTATCCAGAGATCGTTCACTGCCAAAATCCGAGACATGAAAGATTTAAACTATCACGAAAGACTGGCTCAACTTTAAATGTACTCAATTCCAAGGAGATTCGAGCGCTTTACGGTTATATATATTTGGAAAGTTCTAAAAGAAATTACTGTCAATGTCAATGGGCGAATCCAGGCCAGACACTTAAACCGTATTGGTCGCACTTGTGAAGTCCGCATTCCGATCAAAACTGGTGGTGATGCGAGAGCCACAAAGTATTCTAATAGTTTCGTAGTCCGAGGGGCGAAATTATTCAACAAAATGCCTCGTCACATTCGAAATGTCACTGGTACAGAGACTGCGAAATTTAAACACTTACTGGACGCATGCTTACTGAAAGCGCCAGATAAACCTGTTGTAAGAGGATACGTGAACTGTAGGGATAACTCGCTGTAAGCCACCCCGCTATTCACGGACTGCTGCATCACCTCTGCACAAGATGGGCGGCGTGCGTGACGCCGCCTGGATCTCGTCCGAAGTATCATCTAAGGTATCATATTGATAACAAACAGAACAAGGTTGTGTTATGACAGCCATAGGCTATGGAGGTCTCCTGAAGCTGCTTAGATTAAAAATTCATTTTTATTTCTTGATCACATCAGTTTAATTCCCTTTGTACAGTCCAACACCAAGAAATTCATAGATGGAACTAAATTCGTCCACAACAGAAAGTTGAACGCAATAGGAGCATCCCCAAACCTAACCTCCTGTATTCCGGACAACGCAAATTTTAACTACTCAAAGGTAATACTTCAACCGCACCTCAAATTTATACTGTCATTTGGTCTGGAATTCTGCTTACCCATATTCAAACCGGACTATTACAAACATTTCGTAGGTGTTGAGGGCCTAGCAAACAAATTGACAACCCAACCTCTGCGTCCCAACTTTTCATTTGCAGAAATAAAAAAAAACAAAATAAGAGAAACTTGTAATAGCATTTACAACTCGTACAGTAAACATAAAGTATTTTCTCCAATCTTTTCTAGATCTGATCTATAGCTATTATCTAACTTCCACAAAGAAAATTCCGTTGTCGTACGCAGACCCGACAAGGGAACAGGTGTTGCCATAGATATAAATCAGTATTATCAAAAAATGAATGCCATCCTCTCTGATACAACCAAGTTCACAACTTATGATTCGCATACCGAACCCTTCAAACTTACGCTTAAATTCATCGACGAAATTCATAGATTTGTAAAAAAAAATGTTAGACCAAGGCATCATCACTGATTCGATTTACCGTTCACTTCACAACTCAGGTGCTTCCCCGGGCAGCATTATCGTCGTTCACGACGAATTTGCGTTCAAGTAAGCTTTCCTGCGCGCTACCACTAAAATAAACACTACCTAGGCTAACCTAACCTAGCATAACCTAACCTACCCTTACCTAACTCTCTAACCTAGCCTAACCTAACCCAACCTAACCTTTCTAACCTTACCTAACCTTACTTAACGTTACCTAATGTTACCTAACCTTACCTATCCTTACTTATAACCTTACTTATAACCTTACTTATAACCTTACTTATAACCTTACTTATAACCTTACTTATAACCTTACTTATAACCTTAGCTAACCTAACCTAACCTAACCTAACATAACCTAACTTAACTTAATCAGCGATACAGCGAGGAGGTCGGCGCACCAACTTGAATGCCGCGCACACGCACACGATCTACGTACACAAACACTCACACAAATAGTCGCGAACGACGATAACGCCCCCTGGTCATCATGTACGGGCTTCCAAAAATACAAAAAGCCGGTGTCCGCTTACGACCAATCTAGCTACTTATAAAACCCCGTCCTATTCTTTTGCTAAGTTCCTCGTTCCATTACTTGAACCTTTAATTACTAATCAGTTTAGTTTGTGCAATTCATATGAATTTCGTGACGGTATCAAAGACCTCCAATTGCCTCTAACGTCCACTTATCCAACTTCTATGGCCCCTCTCTTTTCACCAACATCACCGTAGACGAAACTGTAGATATCATTTGCAACAAAGTTTTGACGGCACGGACCTATTCCACAACGTGGACAACCTTACCTTTAGAACTTTCCTTAGTCTCGCCATGAAAGATTCCTTCTTCATGTTTAACAAAAGACTGTACAAACAAATAGATGGTGTCTACATGGGAAGCCCGCTCAGTCCGTCGTTAGCAAATATCTTCTTATGCCATCACGAAACCCTTTTTCTTAACGATTGCCCGAATGACTTCAAACCGATCCACTATAGTCGTTATGTAGATGACACCTTCCTAGTATTTAAGAATCAAACCGATTCTGATTTATTTCTGGATTATCTCAATAGTGAACATCGAAATATCAAGTTCACTGCCGAAAACCAGTCACATAATTTTTTCGCTTTCTTAGATGTTTTAGCAACCAACCACGACTCAACGCTTGTCACTGGGGTTTACAGAAAACCCACGATCTCAGGCCTCGGTACTAGTTTTTTTCAGTCACTGCAACGATCAATTTAAAATCAATGCTATAAAAACTACTGTTTCAGGCATACTACTTGTCCTTCTCCTACCTTACCTTCTCAAACGAAGTTGACTTTCTCTGAACTTTCTTAAAAAATAACGGTTATCCGCACCATCTTCTGGATCACTACTGCAAATTGTTCCTAGACAAACTTATCGAACCCAACATTAGCAAACCCTCTTTCATTCGCTTTCGTACTACAACAACGCCTCTGTTAGTGCAGCAAACGCATTGAAAACGTTCCTCTCTGAAGCTTACCCACATATAAACTTCAAATTCTCGTACAAAAACACGTTTAGCATGGGGTCCCACTTTTAATTTATAGACAAACCTCCCACACCGCTTCTGTCAAGTGTTATCTACAGTTTCAGATGCAGAGGATGCAATGCCTCGTACATTGGCAGCACTGGACATCATTTCAAATGCTTGACCAACATCTAGGTGTATCCAGCCGAACCGGTTTACCACTTGCAAATCCTTCACATTCTGCTCCCCGCCTGCATGTCGAGAAAAACAACCATCCCATTAGCAAAAATGACTTCTCAATCACTGACTCTTCTAATCCAATTAAACTCACAACATTAGAATCCCTTTATATCCACCTAGGGTCAACATTATGATCTCGGCTGTACCTCCTCACACTAACTAGCTCCACATCTGCCGACTGTACAGGAGCTGACATCCGGCCCCTTCTCACAGCTCTGTTCAGTCGCTTTTTCGACTATAGCCCATGATTGACATTTTTCCTCCGACTGTACATGTTCTTTTCTCTCCGCATCCCATATCGCCCGACCCTTGTATAATGACCCCCCACCCAAAGCGCACCACGCTCATCAGCCTATTTGCTTTCCCCCTGCCAGCATCTGCCCAAACCTTGCTCAATTTTAATAAAAATTAGTCTTTCTTAATGCCTCCAACTTCTTTTAACTTTTTCTGATGATGAGCGATAAAAAAAATCCCCAAACGTTAAATTTTAGTTTATCAGTCGACTTTCTATTTATTATTTGCTCTTAATCTCATTGGCTTTCCGATCGGATACTGCATTGGTAACCTACTCTTGAAGGACCTCGACTCACATGGTGGACCTAACCCTGTTGGTATGTTTCTTCTTTTTTTATAGGAAACTGACTGGAATTCTAGCCTAGAGCTCCGTAATTTTTAGGCGCCTAATTCAGCCAGGAAGTTTTTTTCGTTGTTAGCGCATACTGTGAATATTACACACCGTCCTAAGGATCCAGTTTCGCTATATCTGGGCATTTACCCACCTATGACCATGACACCCATTTTGTCGGTCTTCAGAAAGTTCAGCTTTGGTGTGGAATTCGTTCCCATGATCCGTGTTCGGCCATGTTAAAACGCAGGCGTTCTAGTCAGCCGTGCCTGTTTTCGTGAGTCATTCTTCTTGGCGATACTTTTTTGGTGCCGTGGCTTGCTTGATACTCCGCGTTCATGGATTCTATTGCGTGTCCATGGCCGCCCAGGTATATTTTGTATTAATGGTATCAAACTATTAATTTACGCTCTTTTATAGATTAAAATTAGTCTTACTTGGAATATTAAATATTCCTGACGCTCATGTGCTACTTAATAGTTAATGCCCTCACTTCCCTTTACAAGTTTCTATAGCTCTCTCCAAGTGCGCTGCCGCTATGCAACTTCCTAAAGCTCCATCCAAGTTCACGGTGCGGCAGACTACCTTTATTTGTATGGAAATTAGTCTCAATGCAGCATTAAATTAATCTGCCTTGAGTTTGAATTGAAAGGAAACAAGCGTGGCTTGGGTAATTTATGCTGTGACATTGCTGCGCCTGCAGCTGCAGATCAAGGAAGAGACACGATGGAATTATGATGCTGAATTTCGGGCCAAACCAATTATCTTGGGAGGAGCAGGGCTTAGCTAATTAGACTGGAGGAAATGGAGGAGCTCTCCGTGTAAGAAGTCCTGAATTGCTTGCCTTCTATTCAGTGGAGTCCTCGTGGGAAGACTTGGATTCATGAGTTTAAAAGTTCATATGAATAAGAAAATAAATTTTGATTACGCATGTATGCAGCAGGCTTTGATATATGCAGCAGGCTTTGATATATGCTCATGCATCAATCTCTTCACCAATGTAGCGCATTCTCTGACCCAGCCTGCATACAGCAGTTTCAGCATGTACTTATATGAGTACGGACGGTATACGGTATGTCATGTACATGCGTGCAAGACGGTGCTGAAAAGATTAAAATGTGGACTTTGGATTGCTGGAAACGGACCTATATTTTAATTTACGTTTGCGAAGATACGATTTGGCACGAACGCGCGCGTCGTTCATGGGTCACGAGCGCAGTGTTTACTTATTAGATTGCCCAGGCTGTTCTATCCCTCACCGTAACGGTCTTGTTTCTCCTAGTAGAACATTCAGCTCAGGATTATGGACTCATATAATGCTATTCGTTCAAAATGTGTTGAAAATGTCTAACAGACAAAATAAGAAAAGCATAGAATTGTTCCAATATTATGAATTATAAAATTAATCAAAAAGAAAAATTTCGGTGGAACATCAGCGAGGTGAACCACCGACCTGTTGACTGTTGGTGCACAAATCTGAGTTGCCAATCATGCGATCAGTCGCTACCTTAGACTTCGGAGGAGCTTCGTTCCGGACAAAGTTTTACATTTAGCGGCAAGTGAAGTTTTTTTAGAAAAAATATTTTTTACACCGTGTAGGTGTAAATAATTGAGGAAATCGATAAAAAAGTCATTTTGAGGAAAAGAAAACATTTTGGTTTTTAAATTATTTTTTTTTAGAAGTATCTGTTAAAATGCAGCGTTCTGCTTGTAAATCCGGTCAAATATATTGTACTAGTGGACCCGTGCGTGAAGAATTCACGCAATAACATATACGTTTGCCTTATGTCTCTAGGCCGGTGCGGAATCTCCTCTTCTCTTATTTGCTTCCTAATTTTCTTCTTTTCTTCATTGATCCTTTGTCGTGCTGTCATCCTTAGGTCTTCTATACAGACAGGCAGAAGTAACGTTTTGAGTAAAACACCAACAAACTTAACCAAAATAGCAGCTTATATACAATGTGTTCGCTCGGTAGCAAAGATACCGTTGATACCGTCTTTTCACCTCAAATATCTGTTTCATTTGAGGTCCCTAACTAAACCGGCACTGCCCGGTCATTCATTCTCTTCCTATTTTTCTATTTTCACCTTTCTTCCATTTTCCTCTCTACCTACTAACATCTCTCCTACTATCGTCTAATTTTCTCATTTCTTCACTCCACTCACCGGTTCATTTGAGGTGCTCAAATTTTGACCTATGAAGAGAAAACTGCTTCGTCAGAGGAAAACAGTAAGCTGGAAGAAAAAATTGTCTACTGCCCGTGAAAACTTATGTTTTGTCAGTTTCGTTGACAATTGCATCAAAGTGGGAAGAATA